>LLKJ01003462.1:0-36389 GCA_002242865.1 Clarireedia sp. CPB17
TGGTGGAAGCGCGAAACCGGGGGCGGGCGCTACGTCGGCATAGAAAAGGGACTCGACACCATCGCGTCCTGCATCGAATCCGCGGGGGGCATCGACGGGGTAATCGGATTTTCACAAGGCGCATGCGGCGCGGCGTTCGTCGCCTCCTTACTCGAGCCGAACCGCGAGAGTGCGTTTGCGCTGCAGCGCGTCAAGAACCCCGAGACGGCATTACCGTACCCGGCTAGTTTTACGAGAATGAAGAACGAGGTTCACCAGGGACCGTTGAAGTTTGCGATTTCGTATTCCGGGTTTTATGCCCCGTATGAAGGGTACAAGGCGTTCTATGAGCCGAAGATACGCACGAGGATATTGCATGTTATAGGGAGCTTGGATAGTGTGCTGGAGGAGGAGAGGAGTACGAAATTGGTGGATGTGTGTGAGCTGGGGAGTAGAGAGGTTTGTTATCATCCTGGAGGACATTTCGTGCCCATGGGGAAGGAGTATGGGAATGTGGCGGTGGGTTTCATTTTGAAGTGTTTGGAAGGCGGCAAAAAGAAGAAGGAAGAGAGTGTTGAGGATATGGATATGCCATTTTAATACGGGGTGGGTCGTTATATATTACTGGAGCATGAGATCATGAACATAGAGATAGAAGGATATATCCGGAGCATAAAGCGTTCATGTCATTTAGACTCTAGACTATTTGTACAGAGCGGTATCATTATGATAGAATAGAAATTCATCAGGCTTGAGCTTTGCCAGCCTTTGACCCTTTAGGTGTCTTCGTTGGTTGGATTCTGGCCATCATTTCCTCCTTGGTAATGAGATGGTCGATTCTCTCCAATAATCCCAACAAACTCTTCATATTACCACTCCACTCGTTCAGAACATCATCGGCATCTCTTGGCTTAGCAAAGTTGACGATACGGGCAGGTCGATCGATCTTGGCATACACCGTTTTAGCAGTGACTAATTCGCTGATGTACTTCTCCGTCTCATCTTCAGTCAAGTCGAGGAGTTGAGTTAATCTTGGCATCTGGATTCGGGTATAGTATTTGGCGACTACGCGAACGTTGTGCTCAATAACACGCTTCCGTAAATCTTCCCAGCGCTTGTTTGCTTTGGTATCTTCGGATTGTCCAGGCGCGGCATCGAAAACATCGGTGCTGCACAAATGAGGACCAAAGATCTTGGAAACTTCGGGCCATCGCATGAGCTCAGGAACGGTGAAGAGCTTGAGCAATTGCGCATCAAGTGATACCTGGCTGTTGCGACTATCTTTGTGTACACGGTGGAGGAGATCAGACTGTTCGTTGTCGTAAGGAGCGAGGATAACATAGTAGATGATTCTTTGTAGGACCTAGACATAGTTAGCAACATTTCAATTGTACCGAGATAAATCACACAAACCGAGTGTAGCTTCTGAGGATCTTCTTCAACAGCTTCAGTGTCAAGAACCTGTCTGTAGTATTTGCAGGCATCCAGGTACTTGTCGTCATGTTTCGCCAAAGTGATTTGTTGCTCGTAATATTGCAACTTCAAATCGGTCACATCGTCCTCCTTCGGTTCCGGAACATCTTCGCCCTTCTTTCTCCTCTTCTCACGGTCCTCAGCCTCTTTCACTAGTTGCTCATCGGTCTTCTTTGGCTTTCTTGCCAGATATTTCGTACTGATCTTCCGGCTTAAGATTCCAGCTTGTGTCCAGTCGTCGCTCTCTATGCATAATGCAACTTGTGCCAAGATGAATTCTGTCTTCTCTCTTCTTTCCATAGACCCGAACGTCTCTACCTGTAATTCGCACAGAATGTCTGTTGCCGACTTGAGATCGCCCTGTTGCTTCTTGATGTCGGAAAGGATCTTAGTAACACGGGCTCGCTCGACCTCTACAAATATCTTTCCCTCTGTGACGGTTCGCAGTGTTTCGATAACTGTGAGCTTCGTCTCCAGGTTCGGCGTCGAATCCAAGAACCCCATCACCACCTGTACCATTTTTGTTGTAGCTTGTTTGAGTTGGCCATGCTTCTTTGATAATAACAGGACCTGTTCGTTCAAGAGACTCCAATCCCCAGCATCTTTGCAGATGGTAACGATGGCAACCAAAACTCGAGATGTCGACGCAAGATCGGATGCCTGGGTATGATGTTAGTGGGTTGCGCGGTTGCGGAGCAGCTTCAGGCTGACCTGTCTTGTTTGTTTCTCCAACACGGTAAGTTTCTCGATAGCGCCTTGAACATTTGTCTAGCAGAATAAATAAGTTAGCCAAGATAAACGAAGCTGTGATCTCCATCAGAGTGTTACCTTTGCTAGCTGCTCAGCTTCGGGAAGTTGTTTGTCAACTTCCTTGGAGAAGTCCTTGTCAGGCTTGAGTACTTGTCCATCAGACATGGTGGAGGGTAATTGTGGTGCGACTTTGGGGTGGGAATCTTAATTAGACAGAGGATCCAGAGGAGAAGAAGACTGGTCCTTCTTGAATTGTGGGTGAGTGGGGGAAGTTGATGGATTTTCTTGTGCAACGGAGGTTATAATTTGGGGAGCTCTAGGTTGTCAGAATTGACGCGGCGATGGCAACTGAAGCTAAAGTGCGCTGTTGCCACTTCCGTCAACCGTACAATGCGGCCGCCAGAGCTTCATCAACAACTTAAATTCAACAATGACCATCAACCATGCAACCTCCCAACATAAATCTTGATCAAAAGTTCAGTATCTGGGTCGGTAGCTCATGTTCACCATAACAGCTCCAATGAAAGGAAAGTCTTGTTGCAAGTCTCCAGGAGCACGATCTTCAATAGCTAGACGCACAATGGCGGGGGATACGGAAGTATTACAGTCGGGAATGTGAGCCGTCTCAACATTGACCGATTCCCCTGGACTAGATATTCATTACTACCGGCTGTGTTCTTGCGCCTCGTTCCTTGATAGTCTGGGTCGCGATAACTATCGTCTTGGCAAGCGTTTCGACGGACATCTTTCACAGGTCTGGCACAGTCAGTCTTGCACTCTTGCACTCTTACACTCAATTTTACCTGCTCTGCAACCACACTCTTGAGATGGCTTCTTTCACTACAGATACCTCAGGCGCAGTGCGGCCGGGATACTGAATCCAAGTTTATCCAGGACGCTTGGAATGAGTTTCGCATCTTGTGAGATTGGTGAAGATACTACTTAACTACGTCAACTTGTTCCGTCAAGAAGCTGTGCCGTTCTATTTTTTTACCTCCAACTCTTATGGTATCATACATTATGTTTCATACTACCACTTACTCACTTCCCAGTAATCGTGTTAATTGGAGCTCCTAGTCTCCAGTTCAACGATGAATTCTACGCCAAGCTCGCACCAGACGAACCCGAATCCGAACCACGAGCGTGTTCAGAGGCACAGCCAAGGCATCCATTTTGATTAGCCAATACCTATGAGGCTTAAGCAATCTTCATTACCATTTGGAGCAAAGAGTTTGTGTCGCCCTAGAGTTTTAATTGTACTCAGGGGACGAGGTTATGAAACAAACTCACATTGCCCTTTCCAGCTTCAAAGTGTGAAGTGCCATGTCTATTCTCCGAAGCATCCTATACACTTGCGTAATAGTACAGGGATCATGTGTGTAGCTCTCCACTTGCAAAGGGAGGAACAGAAACACACGAAGTGATCTATGCGTTCAAGTGCCGCAGACCACGGCATTTGTCGTTAAGCTGGCTAGATCAGTCGGGTTGCTTCAGATCTTGGAAGATCAGATAGAGTTGAGCCTATCTCATTACAGAGCATTATTCTGCTAATGGCTCGTTGAAATCCTATTGGAAGAACAAGATATACGATGAACATCTGGAAAGGATTTTGGTCGTGTAGCTCATGATATCCAGTCATCGTTCATCAGTAATTCGATCCAGCGATTACTTATGTTCAACTTCTTCACATATTTGTCCTCTAAGCTCCGAGCAAAAACAATTTTTGTCGTTGTTACTAGATGGCCATGTCATTTACTGATCAGGTCAGCGAAACTTCGTGGTTGCTCTGACTGATCGAGGGTATTCGTCCTTAGGACATTTATGATTTCAGATGAGGCTGGCTGCATCATCAACAAGTTCTTGGCATCCTGCCAGCAACTGTCGTAGCAATCATCTGACCCTGTAGGATGACTTTCATGCTCGCCTACACGTAATCCTCCTTGTTCCCGTCCAGAGAGTCGCTGATCCGCTTTGTTGCGGAAGAAACAAGGCTGACCTAAGAATGGCCCCGAGGCAGATTATCCTTATGCTTTCAGCAGTTTTGCAGCGGACAAACGATCAACGTACCTGGGGGAACAAGCCTTCAAATGCTAACCATGGGGAAAAAGCAACCATGCAAGGTAAAAGCTCGTCTCATTATCAAAATGGAAAGTAGTCTTTCTTTTAGTTTCCATAAGTCTTCGAGTCCGATATAACAGCAACGATTTGGGTAATAAAAGTCCGAGCCTGCAAAGAGCTGAGAGATTACAGCATCGTTATAATATCTATGCCAGCTTATTGTGCAGCCATGTCAGATATAACTTGCATAGACAACAAGAAAAGCATATTTCTACAGAATTATCACCTCCAGAAACATGAATTCAGCACAAGCAGGGGATCAGGAAACCCAGGAGTACAAGATGTCTGACTCGAAGTCAAAGTCTCGGAACAGACCGACGGCCATACAATTTGTTTCTGGACGAGCCAAGGATCGCTCCACGCGAAGCATGATTCGATCCCATGCAATGTCAGCTTTCCGGACTAGACGGCGTCAGCAGAGAACTCGAGAAAAGGAACCGATCCGGCAAAATATCATACATGACGAATTGGGTTGTGGATATCATCCATCTGGTCCTTCGCTGGCAGTCTGCGGAACGGTTACCCGGACGGACAGATTGAGTTCGATATCACAGCCATCGCCACAATTCTGGCCTTATAGTAATGGCCCTGTTAGCACTTAGTCAGCATTTACCCGAGAGGAAGTGCCGCCTCTGCTGAATCTTTCAACCTTCCGAAAATACTTAGTGCTGTGAGTTCCCTGAATCTGTAAGCATTCCAAGCCCTTGAGTCTTGGGGTTATTTCAGAAAAATTATATCACTCAGTTAATATTAGACTTGGGATGTTCTGGTTAATCCCGAACATTCATAGTTCGGTTGACAGGTGTAGATATCGAAGAAGATCGGAAAGGTCGCCCGAAATCTCAGCTGACATCAAGGATAGACACAATATCCTAGTCAGCGCCATCCGAATTGAAAAATCTAGTGCAATACTTGACTATTCGTTAATAGGCTTCACCAAAACCGACGATCGATCGGCCCAGCTTGTGTCATCGCTCTATTTTCCGTCCGGTTCACTTGAAGCTATTCGCGGTTCGAATAGCTCTAGCAATATGCTTATACAAGTCCCTCATGTCGCGAAAGATCTCACAGACCTCTTAATAGAAGATTACGAGGCTTTTGTCGAGCCGGCCATCTTTCAATCCAGCCGCTTTACCGCGCAATACACACTCAGCCCCCTAAATCTTCAATCTTTCCACCACCAGTATCATACACTCTACGGAATCACGCACCTAACGGCCTCTCTCCTCTTTCATTCCATATTAAAATCAACTCTTCTCTCCTCCCCGCCGTCCCTCATGCTCCCTCTAGTACAGACGATTTCCCATACAAACATTGACGAGACATGGGTCGATAATTTGGGACTCCTATATTGGGTATACATGGTAGGTGCGGCTACGAGTGAGGGGAGAGATGGTCATAGGATACTGGGCTTGAAGTTAGGTGGATTTTGAGGCAGCCGTGTAAACGGCGAGACGATTTGCGACACTGCAGTTGGCTTTGGGAAGGAGACATGAGATAAAGGTTGTGGGAGACTTAGTTAGGGATATGGAGAGTGGTGGGTCTGGGGAGTGGAGGGTCGAAGTGAGCAACAATGAATGGATGGAGTCGCGTTACTCTTTCTCCCCTTCTCCGCCTGATTTGATGTGCAGTACATCTATGCCACATCTATATTCCAATATTGTACAATTGAATATTGTTCTCAGCACTTCTCATCTGGCTTTCATCACAAAGGACTTCGACAATACACGAAATAAGAACGTCAAAGCTACCTAGACAAACCAAAAAGCTCTCAGGGACTTCCTTAAAACTGACTTGCTGTATTCTGGCCACCAAATACAGCATCGTACCTACAGCCATCGTCAGACCACAGAATATCTGCAGATAGTCGTATCCGCCATTGTTCCTCGATATCAACGCACCACCAATAGGGTTTTGGATCAATCCTGAAGCCGAAACTATCAGGTAATTGACGCTGATACGCACGCCAATCTTGCGGATATCGAAGATCTGGGCAATAAGCATGGGGACCAGCGACACGAAAGTCCCAGATGTAAAGCTGTAAAATGCAGAGAAGAGTATGATGGGAATATTACCGCGGGATGGAAGCCAGAGGGCAAGTACGATGATGGTGGAGGTGGTGGTGATGGCCAGCAAGACATTGAAACGGCCAAGTTTGTCGCCTGCGTAGCTGGTGCTGATACGCCCGAATATACTATTGTTATCAGCATGTGCTCTGATTAACCAGGAAAAGTTACCAGGACAAACACGCAAAGTTACGGCAAATAACAAGAGTAACGGCATACCTAACAGCATTAAGAATAGATAGCAGGTAGCCAGCTAAATATAGCGATATACCCTCGTATTCTGCTTGAGAAGGAATGAAGTCGAATGGCAGAAATGTGCCGAACATGAAAAAGAAGGTTGCCAGCGATGTGCAGAGGAATAGCATATCAGTTAGAGGGTCGATGAACTCCTGGATATTGAATGGACGAGCTTACGGAGTGATACGCGACTTGACCGTTGCATTTCCCATGACCGTTAAACCGAGCATCACAAAAGCTGTCGCACTAATTGCCCATCCAAACCCAACAATAGGGATCAACTGATTGACCATAATAATATTTAGGTCAACAATACGCTCGAAAGTGCCTTGAAGGGAGGACGATAGTGAGGACACTTACGGAATAATTGCACCTCCTGTCGAAGCGCCCGAGAAAGCTACACCAATCGCCAATCCCCTTCTCTTCAAGAACCACATTGAGACAGAATTGTCAGCAGCGTAGAAAATGGCACTTGCGCCAAGCGCACTACAGACGCGTTGTGCTAGAAGAAACGGGTAGGACCTTTTCCAGATGGAAATCATCATGACGCCAAATACGTGCACCGACGTGCCACCCAAAAGAAGATACCGCGGACCGTAACTGTCGAAGATCTTTCCAAAGGGAATGCCGCCGACAAACATCATGAACGCCTCGAGCGACAGAATCTAACCAATCTCGCTGGGAGAGCATTGACTGAGCTGGTTCTCCTGGTAGTAGTTCTGTAAAACGCCAATAGATGTGACCCAGCCTCAACTGCAGAATAGACAACACCACGCTCCTGCCACAACTGCCCATGCTGTAGCCCCTCCATCTGGAAAGTCGGCAGGGTTGAGCCCGGCTAGCATCGCGGATTTGGGGTGTTCGCTTTCATTTTGTACTTTGTTTTCCAGGCGGCTGACACTCTCGCTGGCGTTTTCATCGAGCTTGTTATCGTCGCCATTGACCTTGTAGGTCATTTGGTCCTGCTCTTTCGGATCTGCGATGACAGCCATGGTTCTGGCAGCTTGTTGTTTGTAGTTTGTTGTGTATTTCCAAGTTATAAAAGTGTATGAACTATGGGTATAGGGAGGAGAACATATGGGTGTCTTTCGTGATGTAAACGAAGTTCTCAGGGGCGTGATTGCCCCCCTATAAGCGAGTCGCTAAAGGCTAGCCGAGCCCTGTGACCAGGCTCTCCAGGGTAGCAAAACTGGTCGAATTGGGAGGACATACTGTGGCTAACTACTACTATCAAATGGATATCCCAAATATCTATATAATTATACTTTTTCCAATATCCAAATGTCGTCTAAATATTGTTGTCGGCCTGCTATTTCCCCGTAGGAGAGCCTAGCAAACCATTTCTAGGCCCGTGCGTAGCCCCGTTAATGGAGTTAATGGAATTAGTGGGCCTTATTCAAACAGTTAGTCGAGTTGGTTGTATCACGGCACAAACAACAGGCTGAGGTTACAAAAATTTATCCAGATACCAAATGTTTGATCATACCCAGAGTAACTATACAGAGTCACAGGTCGACCAGTTAATACTGCCACCTTTGACAGGCTGGCATGCATGTTGGTTTGCCACCAACATGCGCCCGTGTTACCCAGAGCGAATACTCGGCCTCATCATCGCACTGGCACAGGTTGGAGTTTACGAGGTACAGTATACGACAAAACGGCACAGTACATTGTTGCATCTAGTATTGGGAGATAAAATCTTAAATCCCACAACATAACGTTTGGAGGCAAGCATGATGAAAGGTACACAAACAAGCAGCTGGATTTAAATGATGACAACCCAAGAAAAATTCCCGCTTCATACAAACGAGCAAAAAACTAAACAACCATTTTTCGAGATTCGAACTTGCACTCATGTCGTCTACTTTTGAGTATGTGATAGTTGGCGGTGGACTTGTTGGCTGTGTGCTGGCTTCACGACTCTCTCAAGCCGGTCACACTGTTGCTATACTCAAAGCTGGGCCGGAGAACTACTCTCCGCAAATCATGAGCCCAGTAGCCGCTCCTCATCTGCATGACACTCCTGTCTCATGGAACTACAGGTGCACACCCCAGCTCGGCCTCAACAATCGTGCCGTCCCGCAGTATGGGGGAAAGGTGCTTTCGGGATCTAGCGCCGTGAATTATGGACTGTGGACTAGAGGAAATTCAACTGATTATTATTGCTGGGCTGAGAAGGTTGGGGATGATCGCTGGAGCTACAAGCGCATGTTGAAATACTTCAGAAAAGTTGAGACTCATCATGACTCTAATGGTGATCGCGAGGCACACGGGTTTGATGGACCTATCAAGACCACTGCTGGGGCCAGACGCTACCCACTTGGAGACACGGTTTTTACTGCGTTGGTGAAGTCCGGAAATACCTGGAACCTAGATGCGAATGGGGGAATACCACTGGGATTGGGGACATTTACAGAGGAACTGGAAGGATCTTAAGAGGCAGCCAGCTGGAAAAGCATACGACCTTTCAAAAGCGAGCGTCTTCGCGGAAAGTCCAGTCGCTCAGGTCGCCATAGATCCAGAATCTAAAATAGCAACAGGCGTTAGGTTGGTTGATGGAAGAATTTTCAAGGCCACGAAAGAGGTCATTGTCAGCTGTGGTGCTCTACGAACTCCCCAGGTGCTCATGTTATCAGGCATTGGACCTGCTGCAGAACTCCGTTCGTTTGGGATTCCCATTCTTGCAGACTTACCTGTTGGACAGGGACTTCATGATCACCTCTCTGGAACATTATTCTGGAAACTTCGTAACCCAGAATTAGGCCTTGCTGTGGGCTCTCCACTATTCAACACACCAGAATATGGCCATGGAAACCCCACTCAATGGATTATCACATCGACAATGCCGAAGGAAGAACTCGCCAAGGTCATTGAAGTGGATAAAATGGATCCGAATGATCGCTTTGTCAGCGAACCTCGCTGTCATGTTGAGTTCATCGTTCCATATGCTCCTGTTGTTGGAGGGGGATCTGATTTCCAGCTACCTTTTGATGGAACACATATCTCAACCCCGGTAATCCTTCTTCTACCTACAAGCCGTGGAACAGTAACACTTGCGGATGCGGATCCTCTTTCGAACCCAATAATCAATCCCCATTACCTCGAAACAGAAGCAGATCGGGCCTCCCTACGTACCGGACTCCGAAAAGCTATGCGCACCATGGAAACGTTCGAGGGACAGTCTATTGTGATTGGCGAGACCCCACCACCTGGTGACTCTCCACTGAAAAGCGATTGCACTGATGCTGAGCTAGACAAGCGGATGAGACTTGTTGGCTGCAGTTTCTTTCAATATGGTGGGACTGCTGCCATGGGTGTGATGGTGGATACGGAGTGTAAGGTGAAAGGAATAAAAGGGCTAAGGGTATGCGATGCTAGTGTTTTGCCGCTTCCTATCTCTGGACACTACCAAGGACCGATGTACACTTTCGGAGAGTCCGTGGCGGATCTGATTCTGGGCAGGGAACAAAGCTGTTACGGTGTGAATAATTGTGAGATGGTGCTCGGAAGAAAACCTGCTAGGGAATAAATGATCTATTTGATGAATTCATTATTTAAAGAGATTTAAGTATCGTACTGTCTCTTTGTGTGCAGATGAAAGAAGTCTTGCTGAATTGCGCTGAGACATAGTTGCCAGATCCAAGTTTCCACTTTGATTGAGAACCTTATGTGTTTCCTAGTACATCGAATGCAATTATGCATACTCAAGTCTTTTTTCGTATGCTGTGTTTTTCCATGGCCAAAATGTCTAAAATCGTCTTTATCTGTTAAAAGTTTCCGCTCCTCCCCTCGATCAATAGCACACGGCTGCTGATGACTTGTGTGCTACGATATCAGTTCCGTGTAGGGATGAAAGCTTTGAGGTAGTCCCTCAACCCGGAATCGCATGCATAAACATACGTTCCACGAATACCACGCGTCATCAGCACCGCATATATCTGCGTAATGAATCGGAGCAAGTCGTCATCCGAATACTTCCTACCGAGAACTGGGTTGTTCTCTTTACCCTTCTTGTCGAAGTAAGAGCTGCGATCAATGAACAGGCGCCTCCTCTCAGGGTCGAATCGCAGATCAAGACCAATAATAACGCCAACGTAGTTAAGATCGTAACCTTGGACCGTGTGGATTGATCCTACTTCTTCGAGCGCCTTGCTAGATGAAATCCAGTCAGCGATGACGCTGTTCCAGCGGAGCTGCGTCTGGCCAATTTCTATGTCGAACTCGTTCCTGTCCTTTTTACTCTTCCACGGCCATGCAAAGCCAGCAACCATCCGTGAAAGGCCTACTTCAGCGTTACGTTGGAAAATCTGGTCTCGCATATGTGCAACGCTGTCGAATGAGCGAAAATCATATTCTCCAAAATCCTGTCTAACTCTTGGATACGAGAGAGGGTGAGGATCGAGAATCCAACGAACATAAGAAACAAAATCCGATCCCGCTTTGACCCGCATCTGGGTCCGAAGTTGAAAATGCCGTCCCGATGCGCGAGTGTCGGCGACTAGACCCGACAACAGTTCTGTGGGTAAATCAGCTGGTCGTACACTCTGCGCAGCGTCTAACAGGAATATCTGATGTCGACTCTTCGCCTGTATCCAATCAAGCTGGGTCTTGCTTTTATCGTCGCTACCAAAAAGTGCGCTCGTGATGGTTGCGAATTTGGTGTTAAGGATTGCCCCTGCTTGATTGGCGCGCTGGTTAAGCCGATGAGTTTCATCCACCAAAAGTAGGTCGAAAATCCCTTCAGCTTCTCCAACTTTGAAAGGGTCAATGACCATTGAGGGTTGAAGCCCAGGCGTTTTCTGGAAGACAATCTTTATGGACTTTCGCAACGATTGCTGAGGCACCACCAGGCCGATGCGGAGGTCGTGAAGTAGCCGTTGGTTCCTTTCCGTAAAGAAATTAGAGAACCACAAGTCGCTATCCAGATCTTCTAGTGAAGTGAATGTCTTGATGTCGATGAGTAGTTTGATCATATATATCGCCATGACCGTCTTACCTGTGCCAGGATCGCCTTGAATGACGATCGTACTTTTGCTGCCTCTCTCAATATCAAGAAAGAGCCCATTGACGATTTCCTCTACTGAGTTGGCTTGATCTTCCGTCAGAGCCTTGAATGGCGATAGCTTGAAAAGGTCACTGTTTTCGATTTCAGGGATACTTCTAGTGAAGATGCCCTCGGCCTTGAGTCGTTCGAAGACGTTGCGAAAACCCTCGCGGTACATCTCGCGTTGATAGTACTGCGAATCCGTGATACCATTATTGCGGTTGAGCACCCGATAGGCACCGTCGCCGGCCAACATTTTGATAAGATAAGACTCCAAGTCAAGACAAACTGATTTATTGAATCTCTCATCGATGATGATGCGAATGTTCTTGAGGTGCTGTTTCGCAGGCGTTTTGAGATGTTGATGCATTCGGCTGGCGGCATTGAGCGTCTCCCCAACGTAGATGTCCCTCGGCCTGTTCGAACTGGCGTGTGCGGGACCATTCCCGTCGTCTAGCACATAGACGACAGGCCAATTGCCATGTTTCTCGTCGTGGGACTTCCACGTTGTGACTGCTGCTTGGGAGAATTCAAGCCGAGCCAATCTCACCATGCTTTTGGCCGCTTCCTCAAACTCTGTCAACAGGATAACTTTCGTGCGTGTTTTGGAGATTCTTCAGCACAATCTACTCAAGATCGACATGGTCGCGTCCAGAGAGAAAGAGATAGTAGTCAGTACCGCTACAAGTGCTACCTGTACGCGCTTCGGGTCTGCTTTGGCGGACCACTGAAAGCACTCGAGAAATTTGGCAGCTTCGGTCGCGATTCTCTCTATCTTGCCGGGGTGACAAGTTCAGAATCAACAGCAATAGTTAGGGATTTGTGTGTAGCCGTAGAGTACATCAGGTAACTCTCTTAACTTCTCCCTCTCACTATATTTCAATCCCCTAAATGGCTCTAAAGACAATCGGATGGTTGCTACTTCTGTAAGGTTGGAGGCTGCTCCACGATTTTCGTCTTTCGAACGTTCAATGTTATGGGTGGTTGAGTTAATATCTTCTCAATAGGCAGCAGTTTAAGACATGAACATGTGACGTTACATGATAGATACAGGGCAAGCCACCCATGCGAAAAAGTTGAGTTCGCAAGCCCTTCAGCTGGTATGGCGGCTGCAACGGTGGATGACGATGCTCAAATGGCGCATGTTACAAAAAAACGTTAAAGTGAAAATGAAATAGAGAGACTGTTGAAGGAGATGCAAGACGCAAGGTAGAAGGCAGTCAATATAGTATACTTCCGAGTACCCTTTTTAAATATCCACTAACATCCTGTCCTCTGCAAATAAAGGCGCTGTTGAAATCCGAAAAGGACTCTTCCATCCGGCTCCGGCAGCTTAACACGAAACTCAAAGTCATAATTCCCAGTCTCGATAAAAAATCCCGGAAGCTCACAGTCCGCGAGGATCTCCACCATTCCCGGATTCAACACATTACCTTCTGTCCAGGGGCCCCTGTATCCGCGGATTCGAAGCCACGGGACCTCAGAGAGGGGAACGTCCATAATATGAGGATGGTCTCCCTGGTCGGTATCCCACTTTATGGATACGTTGAGGACAGCGCTGGAGAGAAGAGATTGGGAGATGGTATAGGGGACGAAACCCATAAGGTACATTAGGATTGGTTCGTCGCTAGAGATTGAGATTTAAGTTACAGGATTTAGGGTTGATGGGAGGGAATACATACACTGCGGGGACTTTTGGTGATACGACGAGAGTGTTGGTTTCGAAAAGTTGATCGGAAGGTCCGCTGTCGGTGAAGCTGGCCATGTTTCTACCTGGGACGGAATGAACCATCTTGGGTGTTGATATAGGGATTCTGATGCTACCGAGTGTTTGCTGTGGGATGGATATGGCGTTTGTGGCTTTGGCGAGTAGAAGGGTAATAGTCAAGGCAAGCTAAATTCGCGGTGAAGTAAACATCCTGCTAGGCCAGTCGTTTGTAAATGATGATACCAAAGTATTTTTCTTCGTAATGATTGTCCTGAAGTCGCGACGATAGATTTTTATCAAGTGGATTCGATGAAGTGCCCAGTTATCTTCGTCAGCAAGAATAAAATTGAATATTGTCGTAGAAATGAAGTTGAGAGCTATTTTGGAGTTATGAAATGGAGCAGTCAAGGCAGTGTTGTATGAGGCTGACCGCAGTAAGCTGCCTTGGAAGCGAGCCAATTGGAAGCCTTATCAGTCATCTAACTTAATAGAACCATGCAGAACGAATCGATGACTATATATAGCGCAGAAAACTCATAGTTCTTAGTCTATTTCTCTAGCTGTATGTAATGACTTTGTGGACAGTGCATGATGTAACATAGATGTGAAGATTATCGGAAATGAAAGTGATGAAGCCTAAGTACTGCTGGGGAAGTGGAGATGAAATGAGTAATGGGGAAATTAATTCGATCTGTCTCGATGGCAGAAGAGAGGCTCGAGTCCCGGTTATTGCTCTCATTCAGTAGGCCTTCGGCCTACCCCCCATCGTATTTAAAATTGATAGACGAAAACATTACCAAGTCGGCAGAATGCGATACTCCCTCCAGTGTATTGTATCAGCATCCTTGAAAGTATCGATAGTACCCTCTACCCCCTCTGTGCCAACAGACCATACACCATTATCAACCAGCTTTCGCCAATGATCAAACAAACGCTCTAGCCGTTGAGGACGGTCGTAGTCACCGCCAAAAGACTTATATCCATGCTGGAACAACCCATCTGTCGATCCTTGTCTAACAGACGATCCGTCACTTAGCCTTGCGCCCGTTTTCAATTTCCACCCATCACCCTCCAACGCATACGGTAGCAACAAGCGGAACCCCTCTTCGGCGTTGCCGTAAATAATCCTGTCAACTGCCTCACTGTAAACACCAGCGGGGCCTCGAGATAGCAAAGATGAGTCGCCATTTCCCGCGAATGTTGCGTATGGGAATACCGTTAAGTTGGCTTCACATTCACCTCCCTTGGTAGTGAAAAGGTATACTGCCGGCACATACTGAGTATCACGCGGAAGACTAGTGAAAGGTTGTATTGCCGAGAACTCAGCAGCGTCTAGGGAAGGGAGGAGTAGACCTGGAGCAATGTACTGAAACTTGGGGCGGCGAGCTCGGGTTAAAAAGTCGCGTATGAAGCAAATTTCGGGCACCGAGGCTGCGTCTAGAGTAGCAGGTGCAAGTAATGGTTCCCGCGGAACTTCATTAATGGTAGCGCTGGCTGGTGAAAGTAACAAAACACGCGCCTCGATGGCATCGCACAACCGATCCCATGCGCTGACGCAATTATTAACTTGGGTTTCGCTGTACGGCCGCCATTTCCAGAGTCCCATATTTTCGCTGTCGAACAAAGCTGGCATTTCCGTGGGAGAGGCTGCGATCTTGCCAAGTTGAATGAGTTCGCTCCAACTAGAAAGGACGGTCTCGATTGGATACCAAAGATCGAGGTGCTCCTCAACCGGCAGCGCTATTTAATAATCAACCATGTCCACGAAGACAGCGGCGCGATGATAGCCTTGGTGATAAAACAACCCTGCGCCAGGACCGACGTTGGGCAGGTACAAGCGCAGCAGGCTGTCTTCCGACTCATCGAACAACTCGGCTGTTTGGTTGTCGAAGAGCTGGCCAGGATTGGAGATTTCAGAGGCCCAGAAAAAGAAGGGTGCGGGGTCGGCGGTATCTGCAGGAGGGAGAAGAGCGGTATCGAGAAAGGCTGCTACTGAGAAGTCAAGTCGTGGGCGCAAATCTTCAGCTGCAGCCCCATGGGCAGTGAAAAAGTTATTATTTTTGCTCTGCAGAGTGGCTGGCGAACGACCTTCAGCAATCCATGCGTAGTGTAAGATGTAGTTGTGAAGAGCTGCGCATCGCGCATGATCCATGCTTGATAAGTCGGCGCGTGCTGGATTGTTCGCTGTAACGAGGAAGCTGCTCACATCAGGAAGCTGCGAAAAATCCATGATTAAATTCGGGTTTTGATTTTGTTGTTGATATGAAGCTAGCAGAGGTTGTAAATAAAAGAAGGTTGAAAAAATAGTATGAGTACGAAAAGAAAATTTCTACTTGCAAATGCAGTTATAAATTCACTAGGTGATACAGTTTCGTACGGTTAGTTCAGGTTGGTCACGTTACATCCAACCTCTCTCCTACTCCTTAGAACTATCTATCTTACGCAGGGTAGTAGATTTATTCTAACAAGTGATTAAATTTATATAATACTTAGCCTACAAATGAATTGTCATCCCGCCAGAAGAGTTGGACTTCCCAGCATCATGGTATGGCCATTCCCATTGACTCTACGGCCACTCCAAGTCCAGTAGTTCTCTTATATCGTTGAAGATTAGAAACGACCAGAAACTTCTTTATATATAAGAACTCTAAGCTTTTTGTCTCGATCGAAGCAGAGCTTTTCTTATTCACTCACTTCATATATGATGTTTCTGTGGTGGAGATGTGCCGGGGCTAGTGGAAGGAAGTGTTTCTTCTACTAAACTTGTAGTACACATATGATGCAGTTCCTTTGAAATTTAGAGCTAGTCATCATTAGATGAAGTGTGTTCCAAATCTCGAACTTTCACATCGGTTTGCTGGTGCGTAAAAGTATATTGAAGTCGTGCTCCATTGCATCTTCAAAAAGTACGCTATCTTTCCTAATATCTAGAACCCCAACTCTTATCGGTATCGTCCTCCAAGTCATCGCAGAATGTAGATCTCATGAGCGAGGCAGTATTTCCGATTAAATTGATGATATCTAAACTTTTGGGGATGTCCAAAGGTTGAGAGGGAAGCACCTATGGAGGGGATTGTATGTCGCAAGGTAAACGATTTTGCAGGCAGTCTTCAATCCACGATTTGATGAGTGATATGTGTTTTTCTAATGATATTTTGAAAGGCATATCTCACGAGGTGCCAAACGCTTGACTGGAGATCTTTAGTTGCTGCAAGCATAATGGAAGGATGTGCTCCATTTGGACACACGCCATCAGTTCAGTTGCCATCGTGTAACCTGCTGCGGCTGAAGCGGGTCTAGGTCAAGGAAACTGATACATGGTGCAATTGGTGTCACATTTGACGCCCAAGAGGCTGTTAAATTTGTGTATGGACGAAAATATCACCGAGTTTAACGCTCTAGCGGCACGCATGCGGAGCATATTGACATTTTGCCAGTCTGAAAAGGTTAGAAATAAGGGAGAAACATAGGATTTACTTGAACAAGACTGCTCACCTCTCTGCTCTCAATTTTTGACATGCGGAACATGTCTTCTTGCATCGACTCTCGACATGCTTCAGGAGCTGGCAGTACTCACCGGTACTGCAATTTAGCCCATAGTGCCTGATTTTGGATTGCTTCAAGCAGCATGGACACACAATCATGTGGAGCTCGCACATGGCTAAGGCTCCTAAGAGGTAAATCGGTTCTTGAGTTCGAATTGTTGAATGTGGGATTGCTTCAAGTAGCATGGACACAGGATCATGTGGAACTCGCACATAATTAAGTGGTAGAAGGTCTAGTCGTCTTTCTTTCATATCAGAGCGGATTAGAGGAAAGCACTGATAAAGGACAGCATGGTGAATCCTTTCCACAAGATATTGCTGATGAATGGTTGTGAGTTGACCTCTCAACCGTGGCATAAGAATATGTAATATGGGTGGTTCGATGCTTGGTTCGGGCAGGCTTGATTCTGCTAACTGATGGGGGGGAATGGTGCATTATATGGGCTACTTTTCCTGCACCTCTTGGATATAAAAAATTTTGATGCAGTAGTCGAGTGAATCTTATTGCAGAAGTGAAAGAATTTTTGAGTGGTAATAGAGCTTTATTATGTGAATAAGTTTTGGGGAGAGGGATAAAGATGGCGAAATGATTCAGGGAAAGGTTCTAATTTTGGCGCAAAACAATTGGGAACAGGAACCGTCCATCCAAATTACGCGGTTCTCTTATGTTTATATCGAAAAAATGAAGAATTACACTTTGTATAACCACGAAAGGGTTTTCGGATTTTAGGGTTTTTTTTCTTCACTTTGCCTCATCTGAAAACTGCCGCGAGCTTGGTGATTCCTAGAACTGTGTGAATATAAATTTCGGATGATTCAGCCTACATATGCGACATCATATCTAAGCCACCCGAGAAGAGAACTTTCAAAAAATGTGTGAGTAGGAAGCAGTCAATGTCAGCCATTTAGCAGTAACTGGACAATCGCCGCCCCTTGCTGCGGAGTTATGTGAATCCGTATCCCCACCACAACCATTCATGAATCACCAGTCCGCATCCACTGACTCGATCCGATCCTGCTCATACATGAGAGCTCGATAAAGGCTCAATTCACGCCCAGCCAGTTCCAAGAGGAAGCCTCTACCTGCAATAAGTGGAAAATGCTCGTGGAGTCTACCTGGACAAAATAATGCGGAGGGGGAAGTCCTTCGAGGATTTGTGCTCAACAATAAAATGCAAAGCGATATTATGGTTCGGGGAGTCCGGGAGCCCAGCTTCAGGACCTGATATTGTTTCTATCATTGTAAGAAGCTTTACTGATACGATCAATCAGGCCGGTGCTTAGATAATCAGCGTCCAGTTGGTTTCCTGCGGAAGTGAGCTACGTTCCAAATATGGCTCAGGAACCAATCATCAGAACAAAGCAGACCGAACATGCAAGCTAGATGAACATGGAGCGCTGACAGCACGTGGGATAGAAACATATATATAATGAGAAATATCAATTTCCAATTTCCTAACCATATTAACTCCATCCAACCAACCTCCCCCCTCAAACACCTAGCCGTCGCCGTAATCAAGTAAACACGAGAACACGCCACATAAATCTTCACAACACCTAACCTAACCCCCAACCCCATCTAACTATGTCCATGTCTAACCAACGTTCCCACAAACCGATCATTCATAAACTCCTGCTCATACCTCACCGGGAAAATCCTATCCACATAATCATACCAATTGCATCTCTGATCCAAAGCATTGAACGTCTTTACAAAATCCCAATACTCCGGATACCAGCCCGCATTTTCCCAATCCAGAACCGCCACCACCTTTCCGTCTCTGACCAGGATATTCCTCGGCGCCAAATCGCCATGTGCGAACACAATCGCGTGATTTGTAAGCAGCGCGCGCTCTGCTATGCGCAAAAAGCATTTCGGGACTTGCGGATACGCGTCCGAGAGGATAAACTCGTTGAACTGAGCTTCCGTCTCGAAGGGCCCGCCTTCGAGGTCGTAGCGGCGGCTATCAATCGCTTTGTCATTGTTGGGCGCGCCGATGTAGCGCCCGCGGAGAGAGCGCAGTTGGACGAGCATGTCGTTGACTTGGGCGGCGAGGGAGAGTTTGGTTTGTTCTGGGAGGGAGTTCCATACTTTGTCGAGACGGTCACCTTCTACGAATTCCATGGTTATGCTGGTTAGTTTGCCGTCGCTGACGGCTTCGTACACGTGTGGGACGGGGATGTGCGTGTGTGACGCGATATACTTCATGGCGTCGGCTTCGGAGAGCTTGAGGTGACGTCCGGATTTGACGACGATTTTGCCGTAGCGGGCGACTTTGCGGCCGGAGATCTCGTGGAGAATTACACCTGGTGAATGTTAGTTGTAATATCTAGAAAGCAATGGTGGGCGCGAGACGAACCTTCGCCAAGCTTCGCATCCAAGCACTTCTTTGACACGGCATCAACGTCTTCGTCGTCATCCTCACTGATTCTGTCTAATGTGTTGTGTTCATCTTCGGAATCGGTGTACTCGCTGTCATATTCTGAATCATACTCCTCTGCTACACTGTCATCATCAGAGCCGGAAACTTCATCATTTTCAGGATCGTAATCCTCATCCTCTGAGTCATCCTCGGAGTCACTCAGATCAATGTCCTTGACTTTCAGCACGCCGACTACTCCGTCCAGAAAGGCGGAGACCTGCTTCTGAACGCCTTCCTTCGAAACGGCCCATTCTGGAGTCCTGGCTGCAGACTTGTCGGCAGGATGAGAATCGGTTATCGAGTGGATGAGCTTAAGAGTGGTTGGGTCGATGAAAGCTACATTCTTGTGGCGGTTTTCGATGAGGTGTTGGAGTTGGAATGCTGTGTGGATGGTAGCTACGTTTGGGCTCTCCGTAGAAGGCATGATGTTGATGACAGGGGACTCTAAACGAACAGAAAGTGAAATTGGTAATAAAAGAGTGATGATCGAATATCAATCTATTCGCACTGTAGAGAGAAAGACGAGCGAAAGGTGATGATCAGCAATGAAAGAAGAAAATGTATTTAAATTCTACTCCCTGTTGGTACCGTGGGATCATGACGAGACCAAATGTTCTCGCCGAACCGCAAGCGCTCGCCTCGATTATGGCCGTCGAGGCTCATAATTATCCGTCGTGTGTCCGCAGGCGCATTCCTCCAACCGTGTTACAATGAGATTGCGAGGCCATCTTGCGATCGTTCACATACGTATTTCACGAGTTGACCATCCCGAAGACCACATTGTTCTTATAAGAGATCCGCAACTCGTCTCATGTAATGATAGCCAGCCTAATGCGCCAACCTGCTAGGCTGCATCTGAATGTGTCTGGTCCGGCCGTGGCTGAGGCGGTTAATTGTTGCACGCACCTCCTTAAGCATCGACCATATACCACCCCAATAAAGATAGGGTTTTTGGGCGTGATGTATGGAATGCACCTCTCGTCAAGACATAACACAATTTAGGGGCGATGGCGGGTACTAGGAGCTATACGGTTGATGCCTCCTGACCTTGAATTTAAAGGGTCGGTTCTAGACCGAGTGTCCACAGATTGAAACGCCTACAAGAACTGGCTGCAAGAACAGCACATCGTGTAGCACAGACAGATACTCACCGTCTTTGAAGTTCTCCTGACCACCCCGAGTTGATGTGAACTGATCAACAATGTGTTGTTGTTGTTGTTGTCGTTGTTTGTTGTTGTTGTCGTTGTTTGTTGTTGTTGTTGTTGTTGGTCTCGAATATTATGTCGGTGACGGATTCGGGCAAATTAGAAGTTCGCCGTTCCTAGCCGAGCAGCACAAGCCACCACCCTTACCTAATACGGACAGATGTGGCACTTAGCGTCATTCTTCCACGTGCATGAGCATGATTTCTCTGCCAAGGCACTATCCCCGCAAGTTTTATAAATCGTGCCCTGCGGTGCCCTGTGGTGCACCAATTTTAGACTTTTCCTGGAGAACTCGATCCAATCGCACCACTTTCTTTCACCCGTGATTCCCGACTTTTCCTCTTTCCCTCTTCCGTCTCGTACCAATTAATAATTGCTTCCATTGTCTCATAATGGCGAATAAATGGCTCTTTCACTTTCCTCCTCTTCCTTACACCGAGTTACGTAACGATGAAACGGTTTGCAGATTGGCGGGGAAAGGTATTGGATATTGTCTTGAGCTCTGACGCCGTTTTGGAGTCATGGGGAAGAAATGCGTGATTTCGTCCCTTAGTTTGCTATGCAGAGATTTCTTGTGTTGGCACCACTCGGCTCAGATCTGACTCCTTGCCTTCTTCAAAGTGAATCAAGAAGTTATAAGAGACATGAAATCCAGGAGCTCTTCCGGGCGGTGTAAAATGCTCACATCGACGACGCAAACCATAAAAGAGACGCCAGATAACACCTGTTTCATGAAGATATACTTCTGTACTTCACAATCTACAAAGAGCCGATATGCCTTACACCCGGACTGAACTACCCCAGAATGGGTCCATTCGAACCCGGCAACCTGGTCAATCCTCACTTGAGACACTTCCTGCAGAGATTCTGCAGAAGATTCTTCGGAACTTGGAGTTGGATTCTGGAAAGCACAAGTCTGGGGTAATCAATGGTGAATACTCCTGTTCTGTTCTCTGTACCAAGAAATGCTAACTGATTTCAGGTTTCGACCATGGAGACTCCAGTTGGTTGAGCCTAGAGAAACCAACTCTATTCTCATGTCTCCTGACATCTCGTGTGCTCTATGTAAATGCACTACCCATCACTTACAGAAGTGTGACGATCTCGCGCATGTCAACTTTCAACCACATTCTTAGCCAGATCACCGGCAACCCCGTCCTAGGAAGAGCTATCCGTCGTCTGGATCTCTCCGACCTCAAAGTTGCCAGCCCTAGGCGAGAGTTTTCGAACTCGCTCCATGGGATGCTTTGTCTTACTCCAATACTCAACGAGATCTATCTTCCACATGATAGGAATCTGAATGGAGCTTTGAGCGGATCCGTGCTTCAGATTCTGCTTACTGAACTTCCTCACCTGAAAGTACTGGACCTTACGAGCTGCACGTCACTAACGTTGGGTCACTCTGACGTTTTTACCCGCTCTCCGCTGACTGGGCTACTTCCAATCAAGTCATTATCGTTAAATGACTCTCGGACTGATCATGTAGTGACAGCATCATTACTACCATCTCTATTCCCTCGTTTTGCGCACATACAGACCATGATGCTATCCAAATCCAATGTGACAGCAGAGGTTTTGAATTCAATTCCTTCCACTGCAAGAATCACACATTTATCCGTGGACCACTGTCAATTCCTAGAGACCGAACCTTTCTTTGACTTCCTGATCTCCCATCCGGCCGTAAAGGATACGCTTGAGGTACTTCATGCATCCATGGATCCTGTCGATCTTGATGAAGATTCTATGGCCCACGAAGAACAGCTTACGGAAAGATTTCTCCAAAATGTACCCAAAACACTCAGATCTTTTAGACTAGCTGGACGACCCATAAATTCGACAAGCGTAACACACCTCAAGGCCCTAGCAGCGACTGCCGAGGATCTCAGCATAGGCACCGGTCTTCGCATGCACGACCTTGAGACTTTGTTCCTTGACACAGTCGATGATCCATCAGCACGAGCCAACCACCAAACAACACAAGAGGAATCCGAAGTCGACTCCAAATATACCGCCGTTCTTGAGCCCATGGAGCGTGCGATAGCCATCTGTAAACTACGTCAACGATTGTCCACCACCCCATTACCTGCTCACGATGCTGGAAAGACGAGTCTCCGATACCTGGACATCCGAGCTATGGATTTTGTAGAGCAGAGCAAAATCAGGTGCTCGATATTGTTAGGGGATCATTCAGCATCTCTGGATGTCATTGCTGTGAGTGATAGACTAATGGACCGGAGTGGGACGTTGCGCGACATCTGCGCGAGTGTGGGATGGAAAGTTAAGAGAGAGGGGAGGAAGTGTTTGTTGATGAGACTATGAAGCTGTATTACTAAGGATGGCGTTGTTAAATGGTGCACTTGGGGTACTAGATCAGGCACCTGGATCTCATTTCATGAGGAGAGATAATGTATAGCCAGGATATGCGGGAACGGCGTTCAAAATAGTCTTATTAATCATAATGTCAAGTCATATTATTCTTCTACTTGTTGTTTGTTTTATCTACTTCTCCCGTCTCCCTTTCACCTGTCCCTCCGTTCTTTTGTGCCATAGTTCCCATTTCCCCCACCCTACTATCCTGGCGCCCTTGTTTTCGCCCATCACTTAGCTCTAATGACCAAATCCTACCCCAGCACTCTCCTGAATCACCCTTCGATACCAATTCTTAGATGCGGTGCGCATCTCTGTACCCTACTTCACGAAGACGAGGAAAACGAGTGTTTGTGGGAGGGGGATGGCTGCTAGGGCTAAAAGGTTTCTTAATAACTTGTGTTGAGTATCCGAGGGGTCTAATCTACATCGGAAGTATTAGAAGCCAGTGAGGGTAGAGATCAATGAATGCGAGGAGCAAGAAATGCGAAGCCGGCTGCCAGGAAAGCAGACACATGAGGCAGTGGGAGAGTTACCCAAGCACTATATACCATGCTTCTTCAAAAAATTCAACATAATCCTAAACGCCTTCGGCGCAACCGTGTGCAAATTCAAATTATGCCTACCCCACCCCAAAATCAGCATCTTGCAAGAAAAACGCGAGGACAGTTAACTTAGTACTTACCCAGCAGGCAAATCATCCACAAACTCAAACTTCTCCGCCCCCGTAAACAACGCCTTTGTAGTCGTGTTGATCAACCCGACGCAGTCACCCCCACAGGCAGAAACATCGTACTGGCCCTGCGCCACCAAGACCGGTGCTTTAATACCCGAAAACGAAATATTCGTTGCCAGCAGCGTCGGGAGTTCAGCCACCGCGAAAGGCTCGCTTGTTACGTCGTACGTCCACTCCGCGACGCGGTGCTCGAAGTGAGGGGCCGCAAAATAGACGTACGTCTCGGCGTAGAGATCGGATGATGTGAGAAAACCGGGGTCGAGATGGCCCCAGCGGGATGGGCTTTGTAGATTTGCGACGCGGAAACCGGCTCCGGATATAAAGGGGCCGAAGTTAGTTGTTGTGCCGGAAAAGCCGGTGAGGATGAGGGCGGAGATGTTGTTCCCGAGATGGCTGGCGGCGGCAGAGGAAATGTAGGAGCCGTAGCTGTGGCCTACAAGGGCGATTTTGGTGGAGTCGAAGTGAGTGCGGGTGTAGGTGATGAGGTGGTTGAGGATGGTGACTTGGACGGGGAATTGTGCGTCGGTGGAATTTACTCTGGGGGGTGGGTTAGATTTTGTGTGCTTGAATTGGAGTCAGAACTTACGTCGATGAAGATCCCACGCCAAATCTATCATAATACAGCACCGAGTACCCTGCTTCGACCGCGGCTTTGACGAAATTGTACTGATCCGAATCCGGGAGATTTGGACTCCAGTAGAGTTTTGATTCAATGATGCCGTGAGTTAGGATCAAGGTAGGGCCTCCGGTCCCGCAAAATGTAGCTCCAATTGTATAAGTGCTGTTGATTGGTGTCGCTGTGCTTCCTATGATGGGGAGTGGATCAGATGAGGTGGCAAAGTCTTTGGATGTTAGGTTGAATGTGAGCGTTGCTGCGTCCCAGTTATCGTGGATGCTGGTGTTGAGTATGAAGCGGGGAAGGGAAACGGTGATGGGGATGGAGATGTTTTGGCATTGGGACGAGAGGTTTGTTGATCGTACTGAGGATCTGGGTAAGGCGAGAGCTAGAGCACTTAAGCTTAATAATGCTGCCAAGGAATACATATTAGGGGGGCTTAAAGGTGTGAAGCGAGGGGTTGTTCAAGACGAATATTTCTTGACTTCGAAATTCTACACATGAGTACCACGCAAGAATATTTATACGAAAATGATACTCCCCACGATTCATTCAGGCGATGCAGATCAAATTAATATCCAATTCTACCAACTGCTGAATAATGACGACGACCGAATAGCTACAGTGACAAATGGACCCCGCTTACTCAGCATTCAATGCTGACCGATTTATGGGGCCACGGAGAGATATTGTAATCGATCCGTTTTGCAGATGATGTTTTTGGTTAGAACATCACATCACAACCCATCAAATATCTGCCGTATGTAGGTACTACTGTGCTTATCTGGATTAAGTGCAGCAAATAAGCAGATATCCTTTTTACAGGTTGAGATGCGAAAACCTCTCCATGGTTACTGAATGATTCATGGTCTCTCTTCGACATGTTTGTCATCACCGGCCCAAACCTTCCTGTTCTGCACGGGTTTTCGCATTATCTCCAGGGCTTTAATCTTGTTCAGCGTGGTCAGGCTTCTGATATCTATTACCATCACCGATTGGTTGATACGGGAGAAGACGCATCTTTCCCTATATGCAAATTCCATCACCATATGCTAGCACGCCGTGCCGCACATCCCTGCTATTCTTTGCGCTTGCCACCAATTTAAAAACGTCGAAAAGAATGTGGTATAGATTCAATCTCGATCCATTGAACCGCAGTTTCTCACCTCGCAAAGTCCAGCGAGACTATCTTTGCGGAATTAAAAAACACTTCTCTCCGCCGCCCATTGCCATCCCTAGTTCTTTAGTACGTAAAGAAAGGGTCTCGGACTTGTCACTTGGTTGTCTTTTTGTCATGTAGTCTGCGAGGTGTGCACTGCTTAGCTCTTCGTCCGACGAGCGGCTGGAGGAAATCATTCATGTTGAATGTAAGACATGTCGAATGTAAGATATGTCGAATGTAAGACGGCGGAAAAGATTCATGTAGGACAGGTAGAATTGAGTGAAGGCGAGGCCTTTCTACAGATGCGCATATACCGTTTTCTTCTTCGGTGATTCAATCTAGACTACCAGAAATATGAAAAGCCTAAGCTGCACCGCACAAACTTTTCCGAGAAGTGCAACGTCAGACCAAATAATCCTAGGGTCAAGCTTGCCACGCTGATCTTCCATAAATAAACTTGCGACGTCGGAGACTATCTCTTCCATCTTTTCCACGGCTTCAGTGTTTCTCTTTTCGTCATATTCTTCCATCAAAGTACACATAACTCTGATTTGGTCAGCCCATATGCCTCCACCGTCAATGCTGCTGTCACTCCAATTATCCTCACTGCTGTTTTCACTCCAATTCTTCTCACTGCCATCTTCACCTCGATCATTCTCACTGCCTTCTTCACTGTCATCTTCGCTGCGATAATCCTCACTGCTGTAGCGCGCTCTGTCCCTCGCAGTTTCATCAATTAGTTGATTAGCCAGACTGCAAGCACGTTGCCAATGCAAATCTGCACATTGGTAGGCACCTGCCTCCAACAAAACCCGGATCGTTTCCAGGCCGTATGTGCGATATTTATTGCAACGATCCGAAAGCAACTGTATTGCCGACAGAAGAGCATTGCCTCTTTTACCCACAGCATGGATATCTATACCTAAACCAATCAGGAATAACACAAATCTAACACTACTGTGTTTTTCAATAGCGCAGATTAACGGAGTGTTCATGGAGCTTCCGCGCTGGAAAGGATCTGCTCCATATTCCAGTAATAGGTTGATTAGCTTCATTTTTGAGGGTCCATTCGAAGAAACTGCACGGTGAAATGGTGTATTTATACCTCTGGGACTTAGATTTGGCGATGCTCCTGCTTGTAATAGGAATTTAAACGAGTCGAGGCTGCGAGTTATCCTAGCGTTGTGTAATACTGTTGGTACCCGCGAACCTTTCAAAACATAATTTAGATCGGCGCCATAAGCTAGGAGCATTCTAACGATATCAATACGATCTCACCGAACTGCAGCCATCAGCGGGACGTCCGTGAATCGACCATCCTCTTCCATGAAATTTGGGTCTGCTCCGCCGTCAAGAAGCAGTCTCACTGCTTCCAAGTCTCTAAAATGGCAAGCTTCTAGCAGTGGAGAAGTCCACCTTAAACCGCTCTTAACATTAACGACTGCTCCCCGATCTAAAAATAATTTGACAAATTTGCTGCCATAATGGATGGCAACAAGTAGCGCGAAGTTTTCCGTGCCCAAGCCAGCATTTATATCAGCCCCCGCATCTAGGAGCAGCGACACGGTTTGAAGACAGCCTCTCAGTGTTGCAGCATAAAGAGGCAATCCAAGGGCGCTCGTTTGTGGTAAATAATCCAAGGTTATAGGAGGTAGTGTGGGAAGAACCTGTTTCAGGGCTTCAGTCAAGCCGAGAAAGGAAAGCCATGTTATTGGGTGAGGAATGATCTTTCTTCTCATCTCCCTAGATCCGTAGCCCCAATCTCGATAGCAATCTGCAATGTGTAGATCACCACCCCAATCTTCAAACGTCGCTGTACCGAATGTGCGAACCCTGAATGCCACACTTTTCCAAAGAAGCCATGCATCAGTCTTGCCAGTATCAAAAAATTGCAACATAAGTTCGTCGACTTGTGGGTCCCTAACTTGAGATTCTGTCATTTGTAGATGATACCCCCACAAGTACGAGCAATAACGAAGAAGAGGAAATTGATACAGCAGACGTGCACGAAGCTGAGGCCGGCTTTCCCCGATGTGCATAAGATATCTGAAGCAGCACTTAGTCATAGCCTTGTGCACCAGATTTTCATCGATTGAGAACATATTAGCAGGTCCCCTTATGATGCGATCAGAAACAAGATATTCCTTGACGGAGAAATGAGCCAGGCGAATTGTGCAAGTAGTATATTTGTCAAGTTCTAGTACTTTCCCAGCTCTGTTCCCTTCATCGATATCCTGTTTGTCGGTATCCTCATCATTGATGTCATTTGATGCATCGCAGAGAGAATCAGATAATTTACTGGAACTGTTGACACCCCACTCGGATAAAGGGTTTCTAAGCGTCTCAATGCTATATGAAGCAAAACTTCCACGGATTGTAGACACCAGCCCTCCTGGAATCATTTCCAGCAACAAATTGCAATCCATGAAGCGATGATCGATGCTGAAAATTTGGTCTGGATCAATTATTACCGCTTCGGTTAGCTCGTATAACTTCAGTGGTCGTCCTGCAAAAGCGATCCACTGCAATGCTCTGTGAACAAAGACCGAATTCTCAGAATCAACTTCCAAAAGCATTCGATCATAAAACATGTCCAAAGTTTTGGGAAGACTTTCAACGGCTGCTCTTATACGTGATTCAATAGCAATGGGAGTTATGGCTTCAAGTTGTAATGCAGCAAGACGGAACCTATTTCAGTGAGAAGTGGCATCATAGATTGGGAAGCACAAGCTTACATTCCACCGGCGCGGGCTGATATCCTTTCTTGCACGAAAGCCTTTAGCGCAGGCTTCCATCGACTGCATCGTTTGTCTTCTGAAAGCTTTCTTTGGATAAAGAGCTCGATATCTTCCCTGACTTGGTTCCCGTCCGCTCGTATTTTTATGTGATCATCAGATGCGAAATAATCAAATTCGTCCAATATATCGCGCTCCAGCCGGCTTGCTACGAAAATGTGCATGGAGGGGATATTCCAACTCCGAATTTCTTTGATTATGTCTAACAATCTGGCGCGCTCTGAGTCAGTCTTTGGACACTCATCAAGTCCGTCCATTATGACGTAAACATCATCAAAGCCCTGTACCACAACTCTGAGCATCTCAAGAACGTTTTCCAAATGCGGTTGGTTTATGCCATGATTCGACTACGCGTATAACTCGTGTATGCGCTGTGGTATGTCTCTTCGCCCATTGAGAACATTGGCAACGAACGAGAGTAACATATTCAGCACTTTTTGTTTTTGTTGGTCGGAAAATGTGAAATACCAGTAAGTGGTCACTGCTAAAGGCGTGCTGCTGCATCGCCGCTCACTAATTTCAATGACACTTGAACTTGGAGGACGTTAGAATTGGTAAGATTTCTCTTCGGACTTCGTAGCTTACCTTAAGATAGATTTTCCGGCCCCAGCTTGTGTCATGAATAAGCTAATGCAACGTCTCCTACAAAGACTAGAAGGACTTACCACCACCGAAGAGCCATATAAACGAATTGTCGCTTTCCATCCATGCCTTCAGGTCTGGACTTTCGGATAGCCATCTGCCAGTGCCTTTTTGATGTCGCCCTCGAGCCGTGTTGTGATCCTGTGATGGATTGGGTACTCCTGACAAGAGCCAAGAAACAATTGCCCGTCGAGTTGCGTCAGCTTGGGCCTGTACAATCTCGGAGCGAAGTGCTTGTACTATATCAATCTGCTTGTACGAGAGGTCACTAAATGTGTTAGCATATGATAGCGTAACTATTGAGAGAGGGAGGTTACAGATTTCCAATTCCCACAATCATTTTTAGGTCACCTTTGCCCCTCTCGATGTTGCTCACTACCTTTTCCACACCTTTCTTTTCGAACGGCCATTTCAAAGCGACGAGGGTAGAAAAGTTATGATGCTTCTTTTCTAGCTTCAAGTTCAAACTCTCCAAATCATCTTTGATACGCTTAAGTGGACTTTCAGGGCCGAGTATCAAGGCTGAATCTGGCAATTGTACTTGGCTTGTCCGTTTATACAATTTGGCTAGGCTCTCTAAAATGATCTCTAGCTCACCAAGAGAGATGTACAGATCTTTGATATCTTTCCGCGCATCGCGAGCAGACTGGTAGTAATCCACCAACGCCTTGCCGACTTGTTGGGATATCTGAATAACGGCGATCACACTGGCTGCAGCATCCATGATTGTATATTAGAGAATGAGAAAAGTGGACTTGAGTCGAAACGAGGTAAAATTTTTGTAAATTATGAACAGCCGTGGCCTGGCAACCGAGTATCGCTCCAATGTGTGGGACGAGACAGAGATGTAAAAATATTGCGGGCAAATCGGTAGAAATTTGAGCGAGAAAGAGTAGGCTAGGCCATTTACGTGTCCTCGAAAAGCTTTGAGGCTGATTTTTGACAGCCAATCAGCGCACATAAACCCATGTAGAAATTACTGCCCTTTTCCACTTCGGTCGATAACTGCAGTGCCGTCTAACTACGCCGCACGATTGACATCACATGAAGTAAGATCACATGTCCATCATTGGCGACCGATTATTTTATCGGAAGCATCCGAGACAGAAATGTCCGGATTCGATGGCTACATGCCGACAAATGGTGCGTTGACTCCTCCCGGATGAAAAAGCGTCTCAAAATCATGAGCCGCAAGATCAATGTCGAAATTTATATTTTCAATCGAAGAGAAATCAAGATTCTCCCAATCCACTGCGGCATCAAAGCCAGATAAATCTGGAAGCGTATCCGAGGCTCGAACGCCAGCGTTGGCCGATTCTACGGGCCCATAGATGGATTTCGAAGAGTTGATTAGAAGGCTTGTGTGAGCAGATCTCGATGCATTCTCCTCAGAAGGCACCTTATCAGCGCATCGTTTTTCCAGAATATCTCGAAGGCGCATAAGGCCCCGCTTCGCGATGAGGCTGCTATCTGAGCATTCTTCGAGAACCTGCAAGCAATCTAGAACTTCTGTCTTTCTTTCATTCGAACGAGGATCGTCTTTATTGAGACAGAAGTCCATGACTAAAATAGCGGTAGCTACGAATAAGTGGTGGGTGAGCGGCCACATACGAATGGGTTGGAAATTGTGTTCGATGCTTGAGTCTTTCAGTATCTTACCAAGCTCGATGACTGAGCGAGAGGCACGAAGACAGATCATCCTACTATAAGAGTACCTTGGATCGTAAGTCCCTCGAATGAGATATGGTCTATGGAGCCGAGCCAATCTAGTTTGCAGCCCGAAGTGTCCAGCTGTCCTCTGGAGTGCCACGAATGGGTGTTTTTCCGTTAATTGTTTTGCTTCAGCCTTACACTTCGCGTCGATGCGAAAAGCAGCTGGAAAGCTGGAGCTCAGAGAACTTAATTTTTTATCGAATTCCAGAATTGTTTCGTATGGTGCTTCATGAATTTCACAGCCGAGATTATTGATTGTGTCAACAAGTTCGCGGCAGACAATGGATAGCTTACACCGAAATATGTAGAATGTCATCTCGGTGATAGTTTCCAGGGGCCTCTCGTAGTTGCCAGAGGGACAAATATCGCTGTCGTTAACGTTGCTCGGATGATCCACGTTCATTTGTTGAGGATGGATACTGTACGTTCCACATTGAGGACCGCTCATGAACGATAATATCCTATCATTGTGTTTAACATTTCGGATTGGCATTTGGTAAAAAACTCACCAATCCGTTGCAGCAATATGCCACCATACTCTGCGCTTTGTCTCGAGCTCAGCATAGTCAATTCTGGTCCCTTCTCTTCGCTTTTTATTGATGGCAGAATCAACGCGATCGACTTCAAGAATGAGCAAATTAGCACCTTAATATGGTTACAAGTAAGGCGCGAGAAAAGATGCAAGAACGAGTTGTGGGGATCTTTCTCAGGTTACATGTAGAGGTTGAAGAAATCAAAGATGTGTGCGAAAGCTGTGAAACTCTGGGGCGCAAGCGGAAGACAGCACCGGACTTACATGCAAGCGATCGTGCAGAATGGAGGGCCGTTGAAAACAGAACCCTAAATATAGCTATACCCCCGACGTTTGGTAGAAGGTGTTGCGCGATTAAGAGAACACATTGGATTGTCTCTAGAGTTGGTTCCGTAACGTAATTGGCAGCACACAGTGCGGATTGTGCTAATAATGTCCAACGACGAGATATCGTAAGTGCCTGTAAGTCTTGAAAGTAAGTAGACAAGGCGAAGACTGTAGAAATAAGCGCAAGTACGTCATATCGAGGTTGTTGCTTTCTCTCAATATCATCATACAGTGTGGTGAAGTTACGCTCAAGTGTCGGGACATGAACAATATGATATATCCAGTTGACTTTCTGAATGAAATATTGCAAAAGAGTCTGGGCTTCTTCTCGGGATGGTAGTATTGACAGAGCCTTCTCATCAATCTCTAGTCGATGAGACGGGGGCCAAAGGGACATGCATGAAGTACCAAATTCTCGACTTATAGCCTCATCCGAAAGAAGGGTATCCTAGAAGTTCAGTATTTTTCGGCTGCCTGTATTGATTGCAGTACTTACATTGCTTGAGTTTGCAGGTTTACTGTTCTCAAAGGCGTCGGACTCCAACCAAGACACTGTATTTGAAAGTCTGATGTCCTCTGCCGAGTTCTCTCTCCTTTCCTTGACTGGAGTTTGTCAGATTGTATGACCGTACGAAGGATGTGGGGATAGAATACTGACTAAGAGATATCGGAGCCTCAGCTTGCGTGGGAGGCACTGCAAAGTTCGCATTCCTGAGCAACCCCTCCAACCTACTCAGCCGCTGGTTTAGTTCTTCGATGCTGTGGCTACAATAAGTCAATCATAATCTGGCAAAGCTAACGCCTCGACGCCATACCTTTGAAACGAATCATCCGCGCTACTAGGTGATGGCATGTTGCGTGATGGATCTAGAAAATGTTAGGAAACATTCAGTGTGATCGGTGATGGTTGCCTACCACCCGAAGCCGAGACACAGGAGACTTTCCGAGCTCGACAGTTTGAGCACGGGAATACTCGATCGCACTTTGACCATATTAGCATCTGTGGTAGATCGTAACGCACCATTGTTTGGATACAAGATTGCTATGGAACTAACCTTGAGCTTCTTGGCTCGGCAGAATTGACATGATACTGGATCTTGACGCCGGGGTGCCTTTGCCTTGTGGCTATCGTCTGCGAAATTTGGAGACCGCTTCATATTTAATTTGGCGTGCAGTCCTGCAATTCTGCTACATGCGATTGGGGTTTTGGTAGGGTCAAATTCTGCCAAATCATTGGATGCTACAAAAGGATGTTGAGTTGACAGAGCAGTGAGTGAGAACTCGGAAGGTCCGAGCGCCATGGAATGTCCGAGGCTCCGGGCCACTTTTCTAGGTTGCTTACGTCAGACAACCAATAAGCAATCTGCTCTTCGCATCGCGACAACTTCCAAAGTTTTCATCACATCGAAGCGTCAATTCTGTTCTACGATTAAAGGATTTTCTTCATGTCCATGAACCATGGAGGCATCCAAATGAGTCATGATATGTTAGGTAGGTGATAGATCAGGTATGTGATAGACCAGGTATGTGAGTATAATAGGGCGCCGTTTCCCCGTGATATAGTAACGCAGCAAGTCGCCTACTAGCTGTTTTTCGTTCTATTCACTGCATTTGCAATCCATTCTTTCTTGTTAGCTTTTCATCATGTCCCAGTCTCAGCAGTCTCACCAGGCTCAGGTGGTTATGCCGGAGCAAGATAAGCACGAAGAGACGTCGATCTATGATACTCCGTCGATATCGGCGTCGGTCGAACCTCCAGTCGAAATCTCCCCTGAGAAGCTCTCTAGCGCGACCTCTGAATTCAAGCAAGTATGCTTTCACCTGTATCCAGTTTGTTGTCTAACTGAAAATAGCACAAGATCCATTCTTGCATTGATTGGAGCATTTGCTTTGATGTTCTGCTCGGTAGGGTTCGTCAACGCGTTCGGTGTTTTCCAAGAATATTACGCCGTCACAATCCTTTCTGACAAGTCGCCATCTGACATCTCATGGCTTGGATCTTTTAATGTCTTCTGCATGTTTGGCATGACATTTCTTGCTGGTTTCTTGACCGATAAATATGGACCAACGGTGTGTCAGCTCATTCCAGCCATTCATATATCTACATGCACTAATATTATCACAGCCTTTGGTGTGTGGTGGTAGTCTGGTAACTCTCTTTGCACTTTTCATGACGTCGCTTTGTAAAGAGTATTGGCAACTCTTTCTTGCGCAGGGCCTTTTGCTCGGAATTGGGATCGCCTTCATCGTCCTACCCGGGTTCACGACTCCAGCGCTGCACTTCTCTAAGAGTCGAGGTATGGCGTTGGGAATAGTCGTATCTGGCTCATCGCTTGGAGGTGTCATTTGGCCCATTGCACTTCACAACTTGCTCACGGAGGTTGGATTCGGGTGGGCTGTTCGAATCGTGGCTTTTATTCAACTTCCTCTGCTGGTTATTGGGTGTGTCTTCACTAGACCACCCTTGGGACTGATAGGTCATGCCAAAGGTAAGGCCGACTTCTCATGCATGAAGAATCCGATTCTTATACTGTTGTCCTCGGGACTATTCCTTCTTTACCTCGGTCTATTTACGCCTTTCTTCTACATGACAAGTTGGACAGAGTCGCTCGGGCTCGACACCGATTTCGCATTCTACACCATTAGCATTGTCAATGGCGCCAGCTTATTTGGCCGGATTATCCCAGGGATTCTTGCGGATCGTGTCGGGCCGTACAACATCGCCATATTAGCAGCAACATCATCTGGATTGGTGTGTGCATGTTTAACCAAGGCTACCACTGTTGCGGGGATATCAGTCTTGTCCCTAGCTTATGGATTCTCATCTGGGGTAAGTTCTACACTCAATCCATTGTCACTCTCTATCGAGAACCTAGGCACTAAGCGTAAATTAGGCGATCATAAGTCTGCAAGGTGTTTGCGCTTCAAAATTGGTACCCCCAAGTCAATTTGGTGTCGCTATGGGATCCGTTATGACGTTTCTCTCGGTCGCGTAAGTCCATCAGTTCTCTATCCTCCAATTTATGGGCCAACTTCAAATATCAAGCATGATTCAACCACCGTACATATCACTTTGATCCATCTAATTCTAGCCTCGAGCGTTTGAGAAGGCATTCTTTAAGTAGAGATCGAGACTTCAATTGGATATCGAATTAACTTTGATGTTGGCCGATGAATCATGTTATCGCCGCATGCTGTTAAGCAACCTTTACTAATATTAAAGAACAGTGGACTTGTAGGATCACCTATCAACGGTCAAATCCTAAATGCTTACAGCTTCCTGGGGATCTCTCTATTTTCAGGCCTTTCGATGATTATTGGCGCGTTAGTCATTGCCGCCGCACGACTCAAGCTCGAACCCAGATTGCTGGCAAAAGCTTAATTCGCAGGATGCAAGTAATTTCTTTACTCCTCAGCATGGTTAGAGCGGTTCGGCACGTTTCTTAATAAGCACTGTACACTGTGACCTAGAGGTTATTTAAGGTATTGCGGCTGAGTGGGATCGCTACGGGAAGGATTTGCTGACGCAGATCATGGTATTTCCAGACTCAAATTTGGGGGCGCTGAATGTGTATATTTTTCTGCTCATTAGAGCTCATGTACAAAAGAACTCACAACTCACTATTAATATATAGACCATCTATCTAATACAATCTTTTTCTTCCAGGAATTCTTATTCGGAACTCCTTCATTGCCTTCTCAGTCATTCTTTAAATCATGAAGTTCACCACCACTCTCTTTTTTACCCTATTCCCCCTTTTCTCCTCCGCCAAACCCCTAGTTTCGTTCTGCGCCACGGCAAACCCATCCCTATCCGTTCTCGGTACCCGTAATCTCGAAGCCGCCCGCGACGTCCGACCATCCGAAAACACCGCCGACCTCTCCATCACTCTCGGAAACGATCCCTTCGGCACACCAGCCCTCCACTACCACCGCATTGCAGGCGATATTCGCGCCGAGTATCACGTTTTGAACGGAAAAACTGAGGCCAACAAAACTTACTATATCGGGTACTCATTCATGTTGGGAGAAATCGAGAAGAGCTTGATGATCTGGCAATTGTATGTTTCCATTCGTATTCTATTGACACCATGCTAATAATCACACAGCAAAGAATTCCTCGCCAACAACGCTCATCTTGGTGGCGCTAATATTCCGCTTGCGCTTGAAGTTACTGGTGCAGGGACGCTTGAATTTCAATACCAAGCTAATTCTACAGCTCACCGTGTTGCACAATGGACATCTCCTGTTCTTAGCAAGAATAAGAAGTACACGGTGGGAATCGTGATTAACACTGGGAAACCAACTGGCTGGGTGGAGTTTTGGTGGGGTGGAAAGCAAGTGAACTTCACGACGACTGGGAAAAAGAGGTTGGAGGATGTTGTGACGTTTCCGGGGAGAAGTGATCCCAAGTTTGGAGCGTATAGAGGAGAGGCTGTGGGGATTGATACTTGGGTTTATGATATTGTGGTTGGTGAGGAGTGGAAAGATGTGGAAGCTGTGGTGGTTGGTGATGGCTGTGAGTAGGGGCTTATGGGATTTCGGCCACCATGAAAATCAATTAATATCACGTTATGTGATAGCAGCCAGGCATAAGATTGTAAAGAGATAGTTGATTGCTCTCTCTCAACTGAGCTTCTCAGCCTATATTTATAGGCTTGGTGAGCTTCAGAAGAGTGGAGGGTAGACGAGTATAAGGTTCAATTAAGACTAGTTACAGGCCCCACAGGCTTACTGATCCGAACAGTTACCGTCGGGTAATCGACAGCAGGCTCACTGATCCGAATAGTCGCCGTCGGGTAATCGACAGCGAGCTTCATAGGTAATTACAGTAAGGTGGGCTATGATTAATATATCGATTCATGTCAGGTGATTATTTCCGTGACAATTAACGAGTCTTCGATATATGTCTTCCTGACTGCCGATCTTGAGGCATTCAGAGATGCTATAC
>LLKJ01003463.1:0-43527 GCA_002242865.1 Clarireedia sp. CPB17
TTGCGGTATCGGAGAGGGCACAGCAGAAGGACTATTTTTAAGTAATATTAGTAAGACGAACACAAAGAAGACGAGAAGCGCAAAAAAACCAGAAAAAAAACCTACCAAATCCAACTCCTTCAGCCCCTTCGCCGCATTCGTCAAATACACAATCGCATTATCCGTCAAATACGTACAATCCGCCAGTATGAGTCTCTCGAGCCTCGCAAACTTATAAATACTCCAATGCTGGAACCCACCATCCGTAATCGTAGTACAGCGCGTCAAATCGATACTCTGCAAACGCTGATGGGCATGCACAGCCAAATGGGCCATGGAGCGATCCGTGACGTGCTTGCAGTAGGAAAGCGTGAGACGGCGGAGTTTCGGACAGCCGACGACGGTGCCGACGGGCGGGATGTATGTGCCTGCTTTTTGGCGGGCGCTGATGGCGGGGGCGACGGGCTCCGTCACCACCCAGCCGACGATGCGGGCGAGGAGGTTGTCGGAGACTTTGCGGCAGTTGGAGAGGTCGATTTCTTCGAGTTCTTTGGCTGTGTTGGCCATTTCGAGGACGGCGTTGGCGGTGATGTCCCAGACGGATTTCATTTTCCATGCGCGAACATTGGGACCGCATTGATTGTAGAGAGCGGCGAATCCTTCGTCGGTTATGTGAAAACAGTTGCTGATGTCGATAGTGAGGGCACGGCGGCCGACGAAAGGGCAGATATAGTCGATGAGCGCTTTGTTGGTGATCTTGCGGTTGTATCGTGAAAGATCGAGATATTGACTTACGTTAGGAGAGGATGTAAGAAGGGTGGACCAATGGAGTGATACCAGTCGTAGACGCATAAGTTGATATATATCAAGAAATGAAAATATGTTGACTAAGATAGGATCTGGTAAGACACCTTGGCTATATTGACTTGGACGTCGTGCAAAGATTTTCGGTCGTTTAGGTCGGAATGCTGAATCTGGCGGTGTTATTGCATGTGAGATTTTCGTTGGTGTGGGCGTTTGAGATCTTGATCTCGTTCTCGGTCCTCTAGATCTATCATCTGGGGGCGTTTCGGGAACGGGTGGTGCCCATGAACCTCGTCTGGACCTTGCTCTCATGTTGTCCATGTCCACGCTGAGGAATGGATCTGGATCGAGAGGCTCGATCACTTCCTTATCCTCAACGCGACTAGGCTTGTGCGGGCTTGCAGGTTTTGATGGAGTAAAGGTGACTTGAGGTAGAGTCTTTCGCCTTTGATGTTTGCGATGTTCATCAATCTCTAGATTGTTGATAGGCGGTGAATCACCATCTGTCATAATGACATCCTCATCGTCACCTTGGCCAATCCTGGTTTTTGCAGTGACTTCTACCTGCTTTTTGATATCCGGTGAACACTTTCTCCACAACTCCTCCAGTACATCCCCGTCAATCATAAGACATTCAACCGTGGTGATTGATCGTACAGTCGCGGTTCTTCTTGGTGCTAAAGCCAAACTGACAACTTCTCCAAAGTACTGTCCAGCTTTTAATCTCGGCCGTATGTATGATATTTGTGGAGTTGTTACCGAAGGCTGCCCATTCGCGCTTTCATGGATAACCTCTGCTTCGCCTCTCACAATAAAATATATCTCGTTCCCAGTCGAACCCTGCATTATTATGTCTGTAAATGGTGGATATGTCTTTGGCGTAGCGCTCAAGCCTAAAAAGTGAAGTATATCTGGCGGTAGGGTGGAAAATAAGGGCAACTCCTTCAGAGTTCTTCGAACATTGACGAAACCACTTCCTAAAGCGCTTCCAGCAGTTGGATCTTCAATGATGCCTGGGCTGGGAGATTTTCGCTTCTTCTTGTTGATAACCGTTCCTTTCTCAATCACTCCCACTTCACCCGTGGAAACTTCACCTGGAGCAGCTTCACGCGCGAGTTTGTTGCCTCTCGAGGGCAAGTCAGCAGAGACGAGCTTTGGGCCAAAGCCGCCCTCCTGCCTCTTCTTGTTCAGTATCGTCAACCTCTCTTGTGCCTCTTCCATGATTGCTCGTTCCATTTCTGGAAATTTGGGGAGCTCAACTCGCAAATCTTCCTTCTTCAACACCACCAACAAGCATTTTGTTCTCGCGATAATCGTAGCGGTTCGTGGCACATCCATCAAGATTCCGATTTCACCAAAGAATGCACCGGGCCTCAGTTCAGCATATGTAGCTTCGCCATCTCGAGATGTCACCGCGACAGCGCCTCGCACCAACCAATACATGGCTTTTGCATCATCTCCTTCTGTCAGAATATGGTCGTGCGGTGAGTGTACCTGCGGTCGAAGATGTTTGCCGACTGCTGCGAGGAACGAGTCTGGAGCTGAGAGGAAGAGGGGAAAGGAACGTATTCGATCGAGGAGGTCTAATGGCATATCTGGGATGGTCGATGCCGTGAGAGGAGATGGTCGCACAGGTCGAGTAGGGTTGGTTTCGAGGTTAAAAGAGCGTATGAGAGATAATGAGTCCGGTATTGCAGCGCCATTGGCTTTGAAGGAGGAGCTTCCCCCTCGATTTCGTCTCATTTTGTCGCGTGTTGTTTTGTGTGTATTCAGAAAGCTGCTAGCCCGCAGAAGCTCGTGTGGGTATCGTCCGGCCTAGTGGCCGTTTGTGCATGTGGTTTTGCCAAAGTGCATGTGGTTTTGTCAAAGTAAGCATTCAAGTCGAAGATTGTGTTCTTCGCAAGGTTCGGTATTCAATTCCAGCGTTTCGATTTCTTCGCCACCAGTACGAAAAGAGGTCAGAGAGCTTGCTTGTGCCTTGTGCTGTCGATTGTGGACCGCTTGTGCTCCTTCGTAGATTGTCGATATGTACAGAGCTTGAATCTCCAATGGAAGCTATCTGTGTCGGCAGGATGAGGGTATAACGCGTGTGTGATAAGAATATCGTGCGACGTGCCTATTAAAAGGTGGGAACTCAGTGATCAGCTCTGATCCATTTTTTTTAAAAGACGTTACATCTTTGGAATGTATATCTTTTTTGGGGCTGGATGGCGCAAAAGATGTCAGGCAAATGATGGCTTACTCTTTGTTTTTCCCGGGATGGTAATAGCGAGATGGAGGGGTAAGTCAATTATCTTCTCTCGGATTTCTCAATGAAGCTGACAATGCACAAGCATGATAGTAGAACATGAGGTAAGAAATGGAAACAAATACACAATCACGGTGTAGGGAAGCTAGAAGAATGAAAGAAGAGAGTAAAGAGAAGCACGAAAGTATAAATCAATGCACGGGGCGCTCTTTGATCGCAGGCTGGTAGAAGTCGAAGTCGAAGTAGAAGTCATGGAGGTTGGAGTGGAATCGTGGATGTTCCTTTAGCACGACTTGGAGGTGATCCATTTAAGCCAGGTCAAATTCTCTTCAACCGTCGCCCCATGGACTGCGACTTTCTTTCGGGTTTGGCTTCACATTTGGGGGCGCGACACGGTAAAGTGTTGCTGCTTTTGGGTCGGGCGGGCTGCGCTATGACGATGGTCCGTTTGGTGGTTACATCGGTGGATAAGGGATAGGGATAGGGACGGATCAGAGTGCGATAATCTACCCCGACAGCTATTTCCACATGCTGGACGTGGCTTGGTCGTTGGAAGGACGTTGGTGCTAATTGCTGATTGCTGCTATTTGTGTTTGTTTTCCTGTCATCTTATATATAGATGCGGTGTGGAAGAGCCGTCTAACGGAGGGTTCATACTTCATGCCCAGGAATTGTTAGACCGATGAAGAGGCGAGAGAGAAAGCGAAACGTCCTGAGGGGAGAAAGTTTGGGATCTCTGAAGCTCATCCAAGCTCGTATAGCAAGGAGCTCCAACCTTGCTACCCGTAACTTATGCTCTAAGGATACCGAAAGCTGTGTCTCTTTCTATCATCGGTGTCATTGAATTCGCTTCCGTGCAGGCTACCCCTTCCTCAATGCAAAATGAAATTCCCTCCAGCAACCCCTTTTCGCCCTGACTCGACATTGATTATCCAACCAACTGGAGCGATTATATTAATAATAACCGCTACAAATTCTTCGTCTGACTGCTTCCTCACCGTTCAACCCGAATTCGAAAATAAATAACACAGGTGTGTGTGCTGTGCTGTACGGTGCAGGATCAGGGTTCTTCCCGTCAGTCGCCAGTACGAACCGCTGCTTCGCTTACAGGGCAGCGTCGCTCAGATCTCACTGAGATTGGCTTCTTCCATCACACCTTCTAGAAGCTCGTAGCTTAGCTCCAGAAGGGAAACACCAACTGTTCTTCAGCCTTATTTGCTTCTTCCGTCGGATTTGGTCAGTTCGTCGTCTTGCCGAGACATCGGGTATTGCGCTCTCTCTTGTCGAATTCGGTCTTGCATGTACAGGTACACGATCTAGGAGAAATTTGATGCGCTTCTGTACTCCTTTTTTCGATTTTGCCATGCTGCGAGACCAGATTGGTCAATGGCATTCGTGCGGGAGCATGGTTTTATTCTAAGTAAGATATTTCAAATACAACTTCTATTTATATCCTGCAGTGAGGAAGGGAGGTTGTCCAACCATTGGTAATTTAGCACTCCCCAAAATACACCTCAGGTTCCTCCTTCAGCTCAACAAATCCGGTTCAAGTGATACTGCTTTGAGAGCATGTCGCTATCCACGAGCCTCCAACATGATCTCCGCGGACCTGGCCCCCACTCCAGCTAAGCAAGGGGAGAAACATTCGGCAGAAGCCTAGCTTTCTTCCATCAAAGCTTCCATCGCTTGCTACTGTATCTGGCTTCTTCTGTACAACACATCGGTCATGCATATACATAGGTACACTTACCCAGCATCCCGATGGGACGTACAAGTACGCATTCCGAACACCCTCGCTTGAAAACTCAAGATGACAGTGACAGTATCCCGTCGGCACTTCCGTAGGATCAACGAAAGAGAGATAACCGTAGCCCTCGCGAGTAATGCGTTCGACGGTCCGTTCCAGCTTTCGAATCACCGCATGCCCTCATCATATGTTTGGGAGTATGTCATTTCCAAAAGCAAGCCTCACACCAACTCGAGATAGTTAGCATCCAACGCGTGCGTGCATTTACCTGTTGCATCACAAAGATAGCCAGCCCGTCGACAAAACCCGAGAAATTTAGGTTCCAACTTTACCACTGCTGATACAATTAGGTTGATGCGAACTGAACGAATACGAATGAAAGAACAGCTGGTTCGGGTGCTAAAAGGAGCTTTGATCGCGACCAGGAAATAAAGAAGAGAAGGCTATCTGCAGATTCCAAAACTTCGGTTCTGCTGCTGGAATCTCGTGCTTACGATAGGAAGTAGTTCTTCGTATTTTCTATGCACGGTACCGTCGCCCGATGGGAGGAAGTGTTCGATCCGTGATCTTTTTGGGGATTATGTGAAAGTTCGCATGGTTCTTGCGGACGGAGTTGGGGCTGGGGATTGATGGTAGCTGGGGAGACTACCGTCTTCAATCACGTGAACTACACTTGAGATAATGATCTCTCAAGTACCTATCCTTTCGACTGCCGTGAGCGGTTTCCACATCCTGAATTTGATGAGACACCGAGCAGTCGATACCGAAAAGGACAATAAGTATTGGGCCTGATTGTCAGCACGTGAACTCCACGTGAACAACGCCATGATCTTACGAGCTCAGAAGCACGCGAGCTCACGAGGTAGCATTGCCATTCAAGCTAAGTCATTCTTGATGTCAAAGGTAGCATCCATCAGTCAGCCTATCTGCACAGCACCCTCACCTCCGAAACAACTTCTCTCATAAGTCAAGAACTCAATCTGTCAAAAGCACATTCATTCGCAGAAACAAAGATCGGGAGTGATCGAATATCAATGAAATCTATATTTTTATCTATAAACTTTTATATCTAATCTATAAATTCAAGATGAGCGCCAGCGTTACCGTTACTATATATTAAATCCTTCTAGCGTATACCAGCACCAGCTCCAGCACCATAAATCCCATCTAGCGTATACCAGCACCAGCACCAGCACCCATCAACACCGTTGACACCGTCCGTCCGTCCGTCCGTCCTCCGAGCAAAACCCCGTCCACTCAGCCAAAAACCAATCTATTCCAATCCAATCCCATCCAAACCAATCAAATCCAATCGAACTCCTTGTGTCATTAAAAATAAATATCCAAAATATGTTGCCAGCACTTTTTTCCCCCGCCATACTCCATCCCTTGTCGCACTTTTCCCCCTCCCTCGTCGCACTTCTCTAAGAATCCCAAATAGGACCGAAAGCCGGAATCCCCAAGAACTCCAGATCCTGCACCAGCTTGATCGTCAATTTCGGATTCGAGATGACAATCACCGCTTCCGAGTTCGTGTCGTGATACTGCTGCAGCACAAGCGGTAATGTATTCGGGCGACCCATCGTCGAGGTGTTATGGATGTATGCGCTCTTCCCCAAATTCTTAATCACATCACCGATTTCGTCGCCGTAGGTAGTGAGAGGATCTCTCGTCGACCAGAAGAGGTTGATTCTCGTCTGCTGGGCCAGAATGACTGGCAGACACGGCGCGATTCCGGACCCGGTGGCTACGATCAGAACGCTGTTGAACATGGGCGCGATGCGCATAACACCACATGTGGGGGTACGGCGGGCCCAGATTTTCGAGGGTGGGTTCTGGATGAGGTTTTTGGTCCAGTCGCCTGCGTTTGAGATGATGAGCGAGAAGCCTTCGTCGCCGGGTTTTGCGACCGTGGCGAAGGAGTGCCATTCGAAGAGGGGGCTGGATGAGATTCGGATGGTGGTTCCGGGGATCGGGTGCGTGTAGTCGAAGTAGACGCGGACAGCGTGGCTGGAAAGTTGTTCGGAGCGCACCACGGTGTTGCGGCAGTTGAGCCAGGTGATGATGATGCTGCAGGTGCATACAGTCAGGAGCCAGATGTTGGGGTTTTTGGCTAAAGCGGTGGTGAGTTGTTGGGTGCGCGGGCGGTTAATGTCGGAGTCGAGAATAATCAATGTCCATAACAGGCCAAGAACAGTCCAACCAGCCAGTCGGTGGACGATTTCGAAAGCGTTGTGAAGTTTGGCGCGGTTTGACGGATGAGCCATGATAATCATGGCGAGGAGAAGAAGGACCAGTATGTATGTGACGATCAGAAGGATGATTCTTTCAGCGTTGTAGTTTCCTCCTCGGCAGCTCAGTTCGATGGTCAGAAGAATGAACCAGAAAGTTGCAGCAACACCGCACCCGCTGTGAAGACCTCCCAAGTGGTAGATCTTTCCCGAGCGTCGACGAAGCCAGAGAGGGAAACTTCGTGGAACCGATGCGAAGATGGTGTACAGTAGGTTGACTATGTGTTCTTCTCGGATGACAATAGAGACTGCCAGGTTGGTTGATACTGCCAAAGCGGCACTCGATTCGCCCGGGAGACCGTAGACGATCCAATTCCAGAGCCAGTAGCCAACACCAACGAGATTGGCCGTGAACACGAGTGTGAACAGAAGTCGATATTCGGATGTAATGAATCGCCAGAATCGCAAGATCGGCACCGTGGACTGTTTCTCGACCTTCTCCAGATCCCATACAGGGGGCGACGAGCTACTGGTGCTTGGTGGGTTGGAGCTTTTGAGGCTGTCGGAATCAAACGACATATTTTTCTCCGAGTCATCGAAGCTCTGAGAGTCAGACGAACTCGGAGTACCGTGTCCCTCTTGCATCCTGATCTGCTGCTTCTTCGAGTCATCGAAGCTCTGAGAATCAGACGAACTCGGAGTGCCGTGTCCCTCTTCCATCACGATCTTCTGATGCTCAAGCTGGGCTTCATCAGCACCTAGGACCTTTTTCATCGCAGTCCCCATGTCTGGTTTCTCTTCGTGTGAAGCCATTGTAGTTCAGAGAGCACAATATCTTTTATGTCGTCAGCTATCCACTGCACTCCTTATCATGCGAATTCACTCTCATGAAGTGTACTTACCGGCTGAGATTCACTGCGACGAGTGCTGAAGTTTGGACTTTTCCTCGAGATAGCGATGAGTTGCCTTGCTGCTTCGGGAGTATTGATCTGCAAGATGTCCAGCAGTTGATTCACAACTGATTGATGATAGAACTCGAAACTTAGAATCGAAGAGGTGGGAAAGTATGATACTTAAAGATGAGAGATGAAACTCAAGGATGTTGACCTGATGCTTTGAATGAAGATCAGTCTCCATACACCCTTTATATCAAAAGGCCATCGAAGAGTCTCCGGCAGGACCACGACGGGGGCGTGCTAGTAATTTCGCACCGTGAGGGGCACGCTTAGAGGATGCCGAGAAAGGTTTCAACTCCTGCTTTCCCAGTATGGCATTTCCATTTTTGAGACTTCGCGGGATTTCCGCAAAGCTGGGCTGTAGAGGATCTTCGTGAGATCCTGGTCGATGGATCGTACATGTTTCCAGTCAAGCTGGCTCTGGACCCCCGAGGGCTTTCGACGAGCTCGCCCAGAATAACTGCTCACGCCACCGTCTGATGTCAATTTGCTCCAAGCAGTACGTTTTCCTGTGTAGCATCACTTGAAACATATTGCAGATGACGAACGCCTTCGAGAAGGTAGATCCAGCATGAGGCTCCATAGCATAGGCTAGTGATCATACCTTCTCATTCCGCGTCTCCATAGCGATATCTTTGCACGTTTTCGACCCACGCCACGAGCTCTTCACAACAGGGGTTTGCTTATTTTTGATAGAAAGTTCGGACTTTAACACCCCCCTGGTCCGACAGCCCTGTTCGTTTTAGACTGAAAAAGCCACATTTTCAGCAGTTGGAAGCGAGACCGGGGATGGCGCACTGGCTTTACTGCTTTCGAACCTTTTCGACAGCTCCGCTCGACTCAGAGATGGACATTACTGTGATTCATTTGGGATTGATATCCACTTCATGTACAAAATGAGGCCCATTGGTAATGTAAGCAGTCGTAATGTTACTTCTCCAAGGTCGCGAAAAATCCCACATATGCACCACTCCGTCTTCCATCGCGATTTAGCTGTTCGATTCGGCTTGTGCGACCTAAGTGGCATCTAATCGACTGACTGCCGACCACATCTTCGGGCTGGACCACGTTTTTGCTCTAGCTCCTCTTCATCACAGTGACTGATGGAATAGTTTGTCAGTCTGATAAGCGCCGCGCCGATGAAGAACCCCCTTGCACCGTACTTCAATGCTATTGCGTGAAGAATTTCGTACCATGAAACGCAAACTGTACAACCATGACTGTAGAATAGAATCCGCATTCCTTTTCCCTGTGCAACACACGTATGGCATTGATGATTGGGCTGACATAATTTTCATCCTTTTCAAGCCTCAAGTCTCGAGTCTCGAGTCTCAAGCCACCACACGTACAGTAAGCTTCCTTCTTTTAGGCCCTCCGGTAATTTTGATAGTCGCGGCTTTTGGATTTGGCAAGCCAAGCTCCCATCAGTCGTATTAATGTGATCCACTTTGTTCGAGTTCTCGTGCTCTGCTCCTCCTCTTATTTCCCCTTTAGGAATGCGGTGGAATGGAATGGAGTCGTTCGTTATCTGCTGCACGAGAACGAATCTCCCTGTACTGTACATCGCGCGCCCCACTCCCCTCGCGTCTCCATTCGCAACTTCCCTTCGTTGCGGCCATGCCGTTGGGATCGAGCACTTTTGGGGAGGAAAGAAATAGTGAAATGCACACTCTACATAACGTCCCAAAGGATAACCCGGCACGATCCAATTACCTGCGGCAACTTCCATACATGCGATCTAGCTCCCCACACCAACCCATCTAATCCGGTGTTAAAAAAGTCCGATATGTGCAGCCAACGGAGCTATCTTCCCCTTAGATATTGTGATGGGTGGAAATAATGGGGTGCGGTGGACGCAAAAGCGGGGCTCTTCTCCGAGCCGGGTAAGGGTGGGATGTGATGTAACGGCAAAGTACGGGCTGGTAGTGTGGAGCTGGCCACTTACAGAGGTAGGATGGGTAAGTATTGTAAGACACACTAAGAGGCCCACTAGCGCTTGTAGGTGTAAACGCAGGGGTTTTATTGGCTAGAATCATTAATAATCATGCCGCTTTTACAAACTTTACTTGCCATCAGTGAAGAAAGAAGGTTGGAGGTATAGATCAATTAAATCAATTGTATTTATCGTTCTATATCGATATTATCAATATTTGCAAAGGCGACGACAATATAGATATTGTAGATCTTCTCAGGTCGTCGTCGCCTTTGAGCTCACTACCATCTTCCCCGATATTAATCCCTTCTTCTCCTCCATCTATACTGTCGCCGCCATTGTCAGCACGGCCTGTTACACCGCCTGCTCGTCGAGAAATAACTCGAGATCAATGTATCGAAGCTCGCACTTTACACAGAGTTGGCATGCTATGGCGTGAGATCCGCGAATTCTTCCTTAAGGAGGGCCTTGATCTAAGCTATAGGCAGATCATTTATACTATTAAAACGTGTACGACGCCTCAAAAACGCCCCGGGCGGCCTCCAATGCTCTCGATACAGCAGCTTGATGAGATTGTCAAGTTTATCACTTCCTTAAAAAGGACCCGGTGTATACTATATTGGAAGGTGCTTCTTGTACTAGGCTGGGAAGGTATTTCCCCTTCGACTATCCGTTCTTCTTTATGTCGTATTGGTTATAAACGTTATATTGCATTACGCAAACCGCCTATTTCGGAACGGAATCGATAACTACGTCTGCAGTTTGTACTGGATTACTTATATTAGACGGACGAACAATAGGATTCTATTCTCTGGTCGGATAAGACCTGGATTACTATAGGCTTGTATCGGAAGACCTTTGTAATATGTACAAAGGATGAAGCTCTTGAACCTGATTGTGTTTTATGATGTTATCAATGCAAAAGTAGTTGGATGTTTTGGGGTTGTTTTTCAGGTAAAGCAGGCAAGGGCCCTGGCATATTTTGGGAGAAGGATTGGAGTATAATTGATACAGAATCATGTCAAGCTCATACGATTCCAGTGGTTCATAGTTAGATGCGTATATATCCAGGTTATATTTATATACAAGACGGTGCACCGGCGTATACAGCTGTATCGACACTTGAAGATATAATTGAAAGAGGTATTGCGAAGTTGAACTGGCCTCCATTTTCGCTAGATCTCAATCCGATTGAGAATATATAGAACTGGATGAAGTAGTAGATCTGGAATCATTACCCTTTCGATACTATGAGTTACGATAAACTGAGGAAGGCAGTTAAGGAGGTATAGGAGGCAGTTCCAGAGGACTATTTAATCGGGTTATTAAGATCTATGAAGGCTCGTTGTGAAGCTGTAATTGCTGCCAATGGTATGTATACAAAATATTAAATAATAGTTAGGATTATTATAAGTATTTAGTAAAAATCAACCTCAATTTTTAATTTTGAAAAGTACTTGATAATACTTTATATACCTATATTCAATTATAGTAATTTTCAACTAGCGATATATTCTGATTAGCTCCACCCCTATTATATAAAGTGATTTTCGCCGCTTTTTAGTATATCTTATAATACTTACCCATCCTACCTCTATAGAGTTCGGATTGGCCCTATCTGGCCGATCTGCGGTGATCCGAATCTATTCGTTGATTTTTGATCCGAAGCGGTGTTCTATTCGACGATGCTCATGTCGCCCAACCTGCTGTTCATGTCATTGGTCTTGTGCCTTTAGCCTCTGTATCTTGCAGTTACATCGACCCAAAAGTTGGCCGTCGGTTGAGCAACATCAGTGGAAGGTCATCACCTGATGGCCCGGCCACTACCAACGAATCAAAAGACTACATACCGCCTAGGGTGTGCCATCTTATAATTCCCATAGTGGTGGTCCGGAAATTGTTCTCACGTACCGCAAGAGACTTGCCCTAGCTGCGGCTATTCAGATGGTCGACCCATCTAAGGAAAATGTATCTAATTATACACGATGTATAATAATAACCTTTTTGGATCATCTTCTGACTGTCAGCAAGCCAATAACATCCTCTTAGCGTGAGAACTCTGCTCAAGCAATATAAAAGCTTCATTATATCCCTCCAAAGCATGCTTTATCACACTCATTGCAGTCATTCATCTTCGTTATTTCGACCAAATTACCCACAATCAGCGCTTTCACACATATCAACATGCCGGCCACCGAAAAGGATTACTCTAAAGCCGAGCTGAGTCTCCATATGACCAGGAAGCATGATGATAAGCCTCCTATACGAAAGCTCAAGCCTGGCAAAGACGCGAAGGGAGAAGCTAGAAAGAAGTCCTCCGCAGCGGAGGCAGCGAATGAGGAGTTTGACTCTCATACTCCGTCTAATGAGGAGAAACCAAAGAGTACCCATAAACCGCGGTCGAAGAGTCTAGATCCAGACAAGAGAAGTTCTGGTAGTGAATAGTTAGGTATGGAATGTGATGGGATGAGGCTAAGAGCTGCAGGTTAACATTTGAATTGGCATTGCCGTTGGCGTTAATGGTGGAGCTTGGCTTTCAAATCCATCTAGTTATTGTTTTTGGTGTTGAAAACAAAAGTCGTAATTACTACCATTAAGAATGAGGTATGATGATGATGCACAGTGAAGCTAAGAATAGTGACAATTTGGTGCCACCGAGGGGTCGAGGCCCCGGGTGGAGATGTTATCAGGTGGAATTGGCAAGTATTTGAAACTCTTCGACGACTGTGGATTTCAATGGTTATGTGGTTATGTGGTTATGTGATTGAAAGGGTTCTGTGGTTATTGCTAGAAAGACTATGTGACTGGCCAGATTGTTGGGTGGGAAGTAGTTGAATAACTATGCCATATTGCGAGGTCCAAAAATAAAATTGACGTTACATCACGTTAAGGACATACCAATTACAATATATAGTTATTATATTCAATTGTTACTTGAGTAAGGCTCATAGTATCAAATCCGAAGTTGCCATAATCACCAAGATCGTTCATACAACAAGGTTCTAGTACTTAAATAATTGCATAAACAGACTTAAATCATACGCATTTAAAAACTTCCTTCATTTACCAATACCATCCAAATCCATGTGAAGTTGAGGAAATCAAGATGATTGCAAACCAGATATCAAAAATTCAAAACCAGAAACCGATTCCCACGGTGCGTCATCAATCTTAGTATTGAGCAGATGTAAGGAGACTCAACGATACTATCAGTTTCCTGTTTCACTTCTACAAATAGGGGGCTCAATGTCTCTCTAGATATTATCCTACTTCAATAGTCTTTTCGCAGCCTTATGGCGTAAGGTCCTATCAGTAGCACTTGTAGTAGCTACACCATCCCGGTGGCGATTTGGGCCCGCGGTAGTACTTGCTGGTGGTCGAGTCTGCCGAGAGCTAGATTGTGCGGGAAGATTCTCCTTTCCCTGTGACAATCCATCAGACCCGGGCTTAGCTCTATCAGGAAGTTTAAAGTGAACCTTCGGCTTTGGCGGCCCGCTAGAACTTGGTGGTACACCCCCCCGGGGTCCTGGATCCGGATCGATGTCTTGAATTGTTTCTGGGGCCCTTCTGGTCTTCGATCTACTTCTCTCAGGCTCCTCGCTACGCTGACCTCGATTTAGGATCAGGCTTTCTGGGAAGTTAAAATACTCCGCGCTCTTCCCAATGAAAGCATCATAGTCGGCAGAAGACGCCAGAGAAAGATCATTTGGAAATGATGCAACATACAATGCACCGTAGGTATATGAAAGGTAGGTCCGGATCCAATGCACGACGGAATCTGCATCGCCCCAAGGGGAAGGGAGACAGTATGCAACTCTTGCCTTAGGTCCCGTGGTGAGGTCTATTGGTTCGACATGCATTAGATGGTGAGCACATGGGGAAAAGGTGGATGAAAATTTCTCTATGCGCGCGGTTTTCTTTATGAAGACATTGACATCTTCAAATGGATTGTGCGACTTCTTGAGCCTTAGGCGCTTACGAAGGAAAAATGCATCCGTCGTAGCAATCGTGTTTCTTAAGATACCGGAGTCTATGTTAGGGGGTCTCCTTCTGTGCAGAATCTGCTGAGGGTCGCTTAATAGCCTTTCGATGGAAGTGCGTTTAGGTTCTGTACGAATGATTGTATCGACGAGTTCATCTTCCATCCAGTAGCTAGTCTTCACTATTTTTCTAATGTCGTCGAGGTCGAAATAGTCTAATGAAATAGAATCCTTTTTCTCAGCGGGATCTCTTCGAATATCGATATGGACCTTTATGCCATCTTCTATGCTTTGGCCAACAACGCAGTATTCACCGATTTTCCGGAACATCCAGTTGAGGTGGCTCTTAAAGGACTCGGTGTCGGTTGCTGGGTAGGTCCCCGAAATGATGCTGACTGAAACTGAAATAATACAATCGTAGTTAGTCTTAAGATCTCCAGATGGATCGTGGAAAGAAAGCATGGGTGTTTGTTACTCAATACTTACAAAAGTCACGTTTCAATAATCCACGTTTATAACAATCAGTAGTGGTCCAATTTTCCAAACTCGACTCAAAATTGTATTGAGGCTGATATATTACATCCCCAAGACATCCCCTAGACAATGTATCCGCTACAATCCTACATAAGGAGATATTTTGTTCTTTGTTAGAGTAGTAATGATCGAGTATTTTTGTTCGTATAGAATGGAATTCCACCTCATGGTCCTCATCGTATCTCAGATTGCGAAAGTCATTTTCGAGACGAGCGAGACGAGCTGAAAGCTTCTCGTAACCTTCTCCAAAGCCATGAGTGTCGGATGGCATTACCTCACATCGAGGCTTGAGGGTTGTATTGAATTCCACGTGAAAAGAAAACTCGGGTTTATACTGCTTTTTAGAGTCGACCTTTTTTCCCGGAAAAGGCATCCTGAATTATGATTTTCAGGGTCCAGAAATAAATAGTCGAAAGTGAATGAGAAAATAACGGGATGTGTAGTGAAAGAGAATATTTGATAGACATTACAGCAAGCATTTGCGACTTTTAAGTTATCGAAATTTGTTGGTAGCCTGAGTCAAATAATGACGATGACTAGAAAGAGCATCAAAGGGAGCTCCTACGGCCCATTTTGAGCCTCCAGTCGACCTTAAATATTCAAACAAATGCATAGAGCAGCCTGCATTAAGCAGCAATCCACAAATCCAAGAACGTGGCCGAGGGTGTAATGAATACCGCAGTTGGCCATGCGACCTAAGTTTCTATTTTTGACGACTGAATTGATGGCGACCTCTCTTCTAACCAGTCCAACTGACTCGACAGACACAAATATCTCCTTTTCAGGTGGGAAGAAGCCCAACGCGTTAGCGCTTAGTGCGGACAGCCTCTGCGCAGCCCACCTTCCTCTCATTTGCTTTGATCCAGAACATGCTGTAGGAAAAGGGCCCTTGTAAGAAATGCAATGGAAGAAAAGAAAAAAATGGCGAAGAAGTAGAAGCACACAGGAAAGGTCGCAAGGATGTAAGTTGGTTGCTCTCATTAGAACGAAAACGATCGAAGTCTCTGGCAAAACTAAGTCTGAACTGGACGTGTACAGGGACTTTATATTTGAGTCTAAATAAGTGAAGGGGAAAGAAGATCCAATTTCTATAAATGATAAGTCCGACAAAGAAGCATACTTTCAAGACTGGACCTCCGAGATAACCAAGCGCGATTGAATGTATCCGATTGAGAGCATGATTCAAACGAGCGACAGGTAGTATGATCGCATATAGTGAGATGTCAATCCCTAACTCGATGACCGAAGATCTCCCCAATCACGGAACAGGATGATGCGTTGCTGGTTGATGTGTTGCTGGTTGATGTGTTGCTGGTTGATGTGTTGCTGGTTGATGTGTTGCTGGTTGATGTGTTGCTGGTTGATGTGTTGCTGGTTGATGTATCGTAGATGTTGAGCAGCAGGTGATAGCATCTGAGATACTATTGCAAAGCGTGAAGGATAAAAGTGCTGGGTGATTAACTTCTGTTAGACGATGATTGGCAAAGTAAAAAGAGAGATTAGAGGGAAATCAAAGGGGAGTTAGCTCACCGGTACGTTACGATCAACAAAGTATTGGATGTATTTTAGTCATATCAAGCGCTACGAACAAGAACCTTCGGGGTTTCGAGTCGTGAAAGCTCTTTCAAAAACATCAATCTTGACTTGCATCTTGGCCTTGGCGTTTTCAACGAGTAAGATAGCGGGTGAAGTATCGCCTGGTGTGTAGAAATGGCGGGGAGAAGTATGATCGGTGTTGTTCAAATAAGCTCTTTGGCGTTCGACACTGAGAACCCGTTGTTCGAGGCGGTTAGGTATGTTATATTCAATACTACAATGAAAGAGGCATAGATGAGTAAACTTCCCACAGAAATTCTTCTAGATGTGCAAGAGGACTAACCTAAGCATAGAGCTGCAAACAGTACCATTCGAAATTGCAGACGCCCAAGCCATGTGTACGTGTATGAATCATGTATGAGATTGAACCTCGGAGCTACGGTGCACCGACAAATTTTTTCAGATGCAGGTGCTCTATTATATGGGTTAAGTCTGGCGGTCTCGATGAAGAGGGCTTTTCCTGCAGTTGAGAAAGTGCATCCAAACCCATGATACCTATGAGTTAGGTCCTCGATTTAGAGAGGTCAGGTCGTAAACAAAGCTCCCCCTCGATATCAATATCCTTGTTGTATTGGAGTACTTTAGAAGCCTAGAAGGGCTTTAGTGATACGGATCAGTGCTACTAGCAGCCAATATCCGGAGCAGGTAGAATATAAAGAAACCCAGCATCAAGTGATTTGTCAATCTATTCTTTATGGAAAGGACTGTGCAAACTCAAATGTAGGGAGATGGTAAAGGTGTCTAACCCACGAAAGTAGAATCGCCAAGCTCCACAATCTGGACTTCCCCATTCGATGTGAAAACGTGTCGGTGAATGAATACTACTAGCATTCATGTAAAGTAGATGCATCCAACGTTGAATTTCAAGGTGGGATGCACAATCCAAACGTATCATTTGAGTTCTATGCACATAATACGGCCGTAGGACCCGCCAGCAAGTGCAAGGACTCCAGCCACACGACGGCAGATTCTTGACTTCCAAAACAGGTACCCATGGAGGGCGGAAATCGTATTTGAATGAATAGGATGACAATATAACTTCTTTAGCTTCTGGGAACTATGGACGTCTCCGAAAGATGGAGTCAGCTCAATTTCCATGGGAAAAAGACAACGGACGGATTGGCTACCACATTTGTAGGGTTGTCCAAATGCTCGGTTTTCATGCAGCGAACACCCGCATGCTCGGTTTTAGCTTCCTATTTCTCCAAAACCTGGTGTCGCTGCAGAGAAAATTCCCTGTTTATGAAAACGGTAAGATTAGGTTGCATCAAGCATAATTCAGCAGCCACTTAGCTGCATGGTGGGCACACCACCACACCGAGGAATTGATTGCACAGCCACACCGAGGTCGATCTGATGCAGTGATGACTTCCAATAAGCCTTCTTCTTTACACATTCTAGAAGAAAAATTCATGGCCTAATCCATGTTTATGTCGCGCCCTCGAAGTACCTGATTGGAAAAACTTGGTTTGAACGAGAAAACGTCAATAACTGCGGTATTTATTCAATCGTGAATACCAATTGAAATCGAGAGTTGAAAATGATCATCTCGGAAATGAATCTTGGAAGAACAGGAAAGTGGCTTCCATGCTCCAGGTTGGCCAGTGATGGTGTTGAGAGAGACTCCGATTCAGTCTAGGACAAGGTCGCGCACATGGCGCAAGGGAAAGCTGCGCGTATGAGGCTAGGCAAACCTCTAGAGAGAAAATAAAGTAAGATAGTGTAAAGAGCCCTTTGGGGCCGCTCCCTACCCCACAAGCCAGCCAATAAAGACAACAAAGATGTATTCTGCAATGTGAGATGTTCGTATATCTTTGCATGGAATGACAGCAGACGTCGTTGGCCAGCCAGATGCTGAGCAAATCTGCTAAAAGTCGGAGCTAGGCTTGCAGATATGCTCTTTGCATCTCATATCTCAAGAGAGTACTGGCTGGTTAAACTGGAAGTACCATTTCGTAGGAGAACAAAAGGCAGATCTCAACCTGGTTCCCGAAGGACTTTGGAGATTCGTTATATCTTTAGACGAGGGATCTCCCGACCGGAACCTACACTTCCAAGTGATTATAATTGGCTAGGAAATTGTATGTTTGAACAGATGGATTAGAGCTGGAGCCAATGACTGCCAGGAAGCAAAGCTAATAGTAGCACGCAGCCAAAGGACAGAGGCGGTACCAAACTGCGAGGTGCTTCATCTAAATCTAGTTATGCACCGTAACACCAACGCTTCTAGAACCTTTCAAATAACAAGCTCTTGTCCTTGGCTACAGCTCATCAACCTCGGGGTCTCATATCGACGACTTGGAACTCTAAGCCAGGAGCTTCAAAAACATGACCTGGACGCAATGCGTCCGTGTAGATATTGCGTTCTTGGTGTGGATGGAAGATCCCTGTTTGCCTGCAATTGAGAATAGCTGGCATACCAGGTGGATCGGTCAAGCGGAATACTCCCCAGCTGTGAACTGTTAGATTCTGCATTACTGCAAGGAACTGAAAAGCTTACGATGGATTCTTGCTCGGAGCACACACTATGGCGATACTTTCAGGCATCATTATTTGATATCCGGAATGGGTATGTAGATCTCGACTGCTCATGAAACAGCTTTGTGTTGGGTGAGTATGAATCCAACCCAGTACCATTAGGTCTTCCGATGCGCAGTAGTCGAAAATCGCCGTTTCGTTGGTAGTTTCACAAGTATCACTTGTACTTGTTTGTTCTGGGATGACAAGGCGAGATATAAACAACGCGTTAGAAATCAGAGTCCCACAGAGCATACCGCATGTCTCGAGATTGGCTCGAGTATTAGACGCGGCGCGGGATAGGAACTCTTGCCGTAGCCTAGGTGGAAGGAATACTGTCCGCAGTGGTTTGCCGTTTTCGAGGTAAGCCGAAGGTCGGAAGGTGAATGGCTGTGCCGGTGCCACCATATTCAAGGCTGAACTGTCATCGACATCCATCGAGGGTTTCTCAGGTAGAGGAGGCGGTTTATCATAGATAGACTGTTCAAAATGTTCCTTTGCTGGCTTTGGTGGTAGACGATTTGGAACTAAGGGTGACTCTGCGGCCCGTGTCGCAAGGGTGTGAGGTTTGGAGATTGAGGGGTACTTGTATTCGCTGCCACTGTTTCGAGATCCCGAAATAGGCCGAGGAGGACGAGAGATAGGCTTGGAAGACCTTCTCCTAGCTCCATCCGGTACAATATCGTGAGAACCATCCATCCTCCTTCTTGTAGCCTCCATATTCTGTCTTATTTCATCATCTTCAATGTTTCTCCCTGTCTTCGACAAAGCAGCTTCCCAGTCATCCCAAAGCCCAGCAGTACGCCTCTCTTGCTCCTCTTCCTCCGAAACGCCAGCTTGTCTAGTACCGCGTCGTCGAGCGTCTCGTCTTCTAAGCTCTTCATGTGCTAACTTCACGGCAAGCTCACCGTTCTCTGCAGCAGCTAACGTGGTCGTATTTCCAGCAATGGCCGGGTCTGACGATGCGAAGTCAGTAGATGGCTGCGACCAAGATGAGTCACCGCCAATCTGGGCATTGGTTTCTCTTCCCCTCTCCAAGGACTTTTGCCATTTATTATATTGCGCTTCGATCTTTGGTTTGACTTGCTCTAATCTATCCAGCACATCTGGTAGCGTTTTCTGGGCAGCTCTCAAAGCATTCCGGTTCTCGGGATGCCTAGCAGCCGGATGTTCAGGTATTCTTTCTGCAACGAGCGCAGCATATCGCATGAATAATAAATACGCCTGTTGGTAATTCTCCTCTTGTTCGTAGATGTACGCCTGTCAGAGTCAGTGACACGAAATGATTCCAATGCCAATGGAAATTCTATTGACCTCTCGCAAAATTGTATCAGCTGTCCTCAGCCAGTACCTTAGCGCTGTGAATGGGTTGAACTCGAAGTCCTGGGCAGTTGCAGCTATTTCTTTGACGCTCATCGGCTTTGCGATCTGTACCGACGATGGCCCCGCCATGATTGTGGCCACTTTTGTTTCCTGGTGAGAGTTGCGAGCCCTTCATAAGCATCTTTTGCTGTGAAAAGAAGTTTAAGAAGAGACGGCTGAAGCCATGGTGATTCACATTTAAATCGGCTGCCTTGCGGGTTGAATTTCGTACGATGTTTTGCGTCTCAGCGTCGTAATAGCTTATTCTTTGAGGTTCGTCCACCGCTAACCGCTCTAACTGGGCAGAATGAGTATTTACAGCTTAGTGTATGCAAGAGCGGGGTGAGGCCGACGGATCTTAGTCCCACTAGCCACACGAAAGGTACAGCCTTGTGGAGCTTTTTCTCTTGCATACAATTTTTTCCCACAAGGCTGACGAAGTCTCAAAATCGCAATGACTTTTACACTCGTGTTATACTCGTGTTATACTTACAATACTTAGAGATCCCATAATCTCATTCATTCTTTTCTTTTAGATCCGCTACTACACCTACACTGTTTGCCTGTCTCTAATTTACTTTTTGATGTTTCGAATCCAATCTGCTGTGGTAAGATCTGGTCTTCCTAAAGGTCCAAACATCTTCCATCATCGGCAGTGTCTGCGTCTTTGGAATCCCAATCACGGCACTACACGTTTAATATCCGGAATTCCTCCTTCAAAGTCAGATGAGGAACTCTCTGTGGAACCGAAGCCCAAACGTGGTGTAGGACGCCCTCGAAAGGATTCACTTCTCTTGAAGACATCTGCCCAATCACCAAATGTCCTACCTCCACCCAGCGAAACAAAACCAAAGCGCAGAAACGCCAAGCCTACAGAACCTCTTATTTTGGCAGAAGAGGAACCGGACGTTTTAGTGGAGGATTCCAAGCTGAGGCGGAGGCGTCGTTCGAAAGCAGAGATACAACCAGAAGAAGAGACGGAGGCTCTGCCAGTGGAACGAAAATCAATCACGCAGAAGACTCCCGGACGGTGGGGCAACTCAAAGATACTAGAGGAGTCTCTGATGAGGAAAAATAAAGCAGAGAACAGCATCAAAAACAAGAAAGATTCTTCCATAGCTGCACTAGAGGCCGAAGGTGAAGATGATCAAGCTTTGCAAGGAGAGTCTTTGAGTAACGTCCAATCAATATTACCGCAAGTTACTGAAGAGGAGCAAGCAAAGAAGGAGGCTTTCATTGAACTTGATCCAGATATGATGCGCTATCTAATTAAGTTATGGCAAAAAGGAGCTAAATTAGGAGATCGCACACGGGTAAACATCGTGCATGAAAAGTTGTGTGGTAAGCATTGCCTCCTTTACTGGAAGTATAGTGTTGACACGATATAGATGATGTACTGGATCGGATGAAACCTTCATTGACCAAACATATCGGTTGCGATATCATTGATATTAATCCAGGTGTTGGTATTTGGTCATCTAAGCTACACAATATTCTTAAACCACGTACCCATATACTTATGGAGAATGATGTCAAGAAGTATTCTACTTACCTCCAGCCGCTACTCGAGGAGGAGGGCTCCACATACAAGCTCATACCGAAACTTGGGACAGTCTGGGAACATCTTGAGAATGCAATGACTCCCGAGTATCTTCCTCATCAGAAGAAGTTAGAACCTAACGATCCCAAGATCAACCAACCCAATGACACCTTACTGGTTGTTGCAAACCTGGTCCATCATCCTAGGAAGGTATTCCGTGGCTTCCCATCACTCTCACTGTTGGTCACTTATCAGCTTTTGTCCGCTGCGCGATCACATGCCCTTTTCCACAAGTATGGACTTGTAAGGATGCTCCTATGGATTCCAGATGAAGAGAAAGTATTTTTATTGCCAAGGCATGTCCACAGTATTCGTAAAACCGCTATCGAGGCCATGGTCACATGCGAAAGCATCCGTGAGATAACAAGCTCAACCGAGGATAGTTCTCGATATCTCCGGGATCAAACACTCGCAGTGGAAAGCGCCGTGGAAGTGATAAAAAAAATGGACGACCAGGGCATTGTTACGCCGGCGCATCGGCAAGGAGATGTAGAAACTGCAGCGAGACAGATGATTGCAGGAGGTACCCATGAGGGGTTAACGGACCTTCACAGATACAAACGAACATATTCAGATCAACTAGAGGATCTTCAAAGGCGATTTGACAATGGAGAACTCTCTATGCGTCTTGACCCTGACCCTGAAGATCCTTCTGGAAAACCAAGATTCAATCCTGAATGGGCACGGTTTGTACGTCTATCGAGCAAAGTACGCACGCATGGCAGAAATACGATAGCGTATGATAAACTCATCGATGAATATTTTGAGATAAACAAGCTTTATGGCAAGCTCAAGTCAGCCAATCCGAACACAAAAGCCACTCAGAAAGTCAAGAAAGCTCTCGACGCTAGAAAAGAAGCATGGGTTGCTGAGATTGAGGCTATGCATACAGTAACTTGGCACCAATTCATCGTACGGTTCGATTCTCGTCGTATAACCACCCCTTACGAGAAGCGAGATTGCGAGCCACTCAAAGCGTACTCGAAGGAGTTCTACCCCATCACTAAAGCCGCTCTCATGGATGTCCAGCCCAAGGCGCTGTGGCCGAGTCTGGCGAAAAACTTTCCTGAAAATTACGACGTCTTCGAGTATATCATTGGCAACATGTACGCATCTCCTACTCAGTCCGTAAAAGAAGCACTCGTTGGTCTATGGCCGGGCGCGTATGAACAGCTGAAAGGCAATTGTCCCTCCTTAACCGACGTCACGAAAGGGGGCTGTTTCGATCTCTCACTTCTGACGGTCAGGGGTTTGACGATGGAGATGTTGCATGAGATTACCGAAGCATGGTTGAAGTGGCCATTCAAGCCGACGAGGTATGATCTCATGAAGAGAAGCGGTTCGGCGGTTTGGGATCCCGACAGTGTGGAGGAATTTGATGGAACTGCTGATATTTGATGTAAATATGAAATGGTGATGATGTATAAATATGGTGTATTATTGAAATCATCTCCATCCAATTGATAACCAACTATGTAAATATCCCTCTTCATTTTCAACTAATATGGGTTTGTGAGTGGCGCCGTGGCGAAGGTCTACCTGACGCTACTCTGCACGTAATGCTGGCTAGTGGACGTAAAGCAAAATAGGTGGTCGTGCGCTGTAGCGCGAATCATCATGATGATACTTTTCTACCTGCAGGCTCCTAGAACCTATATCTGCCCACCTGATAACAGGAATTAATCCATACCCCTCAACATTACACCACAGATTTTGGTGGTACAAAGTTCTCATATCACCAAGAAACTGCCTCTTCGATCCATATTACACTAGCGCAGATATCCTTTCTGCAAGACACCTACGAAAACTCCCATCCTGGATGTACCAGAGTACTTGTTGTGAGAAATCGAGTAGCAATGTTTAGGTTTGGGAATGACAAGAATAATTCTGATTATAGTGATAACTGATCAGAAGGGGAAGATCTAGAGTGAGGAATGCAGGGAATGTGGTATTTAGTTGTCGGTAGGATGCAAAATAAGCTTTTGAAAAGGCAGTGGAAAAGAAAGGATTAGACAGACAGTGTCACTGGAAAGGTTAAGCCGGTGGAGTTTGAGGATGAAGAGTGATGAGTGGTGACAGCCACAAGATCGAAGGATGCGTCGGAGGATGTATTGATAAAAGCTAATTCTAAATGATCATTGATTGGACCTAGACCTTTGGAGGTTTTTGGGCGGCAATGAGATACCTAGTGCGGTCAGTAACGATTTAAAGGAGACGAAATATAGTGCGTAGATCTTACATATTGTAGTACAGTTTCAGCGAAGCGTCGTTCATGACCGCATTCAACTTATCAATGAAGATGTTTACCTCCTCGACAGTCCAACTGCAACATGATGTTAGTTTCCATCGTCAGAATGAAACCCCTGAAACCCCTAAAACACATACCCAAGTAACATGGTGTAAGGCCTCATGATATAATCACTGATTCCCTTCTGCAGCTTAACCAGATTCCACTTCCCAATCTCCTGCCACTCTTTATCATCCATCCACGGTCCAATCGGTATCTTTCTAATTTCAACCTTGGCAGAAGTGTAAGTTCGACAGATGTACCCAAAAGGCTGTCACAACACCTACCTTAATATTCACAAACCCCGCCTCCTTCAACCACCCTTCTATCTTCGGCGTTCCATCCAAATCCAACCCCATCATCCTCACCGCCTTATTCCCATACTCATTCGAATCTCTCGCCGGATTTCCCCTCGGCAGCGGCAAATCATCATTTGCCGCAGAGTAATACGACGGATCACTCCCATCCAGCTCCATGATGTCGAGCCATCCACCGGGTTTTAACGACTTCAAGATTTTCTTGTAGAAGACCAACCAATCTGGAACTGTTGCGAGAAGTTCTCGCTGATGAACCAAGTCGTATTTGTCCTCGTCGAGGAAATCTTGGTTGTAGTCGTCGACCTCGAAGGTGCAGTTTGGCGGGACCATCACGGGTTGGATGGGAGAAAGGTCGATGCCCTTCACGGAAGCTTCTTCATGGGCATCCGCGAAATCGCTAGGGATTCGTAAGATACGGTATAAGCATGACTTTCAGGGGCCCAGGACTCACATTGCCCACATTCCAGTCCCGCATCCCAGATCCAGAACCTCATGTGCGAAGTCTACTGGGGCGTAGATAAGTTTTCCTCCAAGAATCAAGGTATATAAATGATGGCTATCAAAATTCAAATCAGACTTCATTTACAGAAATGCAAGTTCAGTTCCATACCTCAAATCCTGATTCATCTGCGCAGCCTCATCATTCGGGCCATAATATTGCGTCGACCCATACGAATGATACGTCCTACCATTTTCCTTCCTATAATTTAGCACCGAAGAATTCAACGTCGTCGATTCCGTCTGATCAGAGATCGACCCCTCGAGAATAGAATTCCCGTCGTTGTCGTTATCGTGACTCGTCATATTGTCCCAAATCTAGTGCGGACGTGAGGTTATTCCGAGTCGGGTAAGCAAGAGAGGGAGGCAATGTCAGCAGAAAAACGGAACGGCTGCTAGCATATTTATGTAGAGTGTCCCGGTTCCCAGGGTCGGAGATACACCATGATTGAGAGCGTCGGCTGTGCCAAAGAAGCATCGGGAGCGTCATTTACTAGGATCGAAACTGGGGCCGTGTTTAGCTAGCCCCTCTTACCCCTCGCTTCCGGGTTAGCTTCCGCGGGAGGCGTTCTGATGGATGGTGAGAATGTTGGTTGTGGTTGTACGAGTGCATGCTCGTACCACGGATTCGGTATGCTCAAGCGGAATGTATGGTAGGATTGGAAAGGGTTGCGTTTGATGGAAACGGACACCGGGACGGCGAATCTGCGATCTGGGAACGTGGCAAAGTAGATGGTTTGTACAAACCCCGGGAGAGTAGCACATTATATGTTTTTAGATTAAGGAAAATCCTTTCTCGGGAATAAAGAATATCGGAAGAGGGATGGCCCTGAATCTGCAATCGTCCTGCCGTCGCAAAATTCATAATGCGATAAGTAAGCTCGAAGTGCGGTGGCTTACTCGAACTCCATATCATTGATCAGCTGGAGCCCGCATTTTGCTCTTCACACGAGGCTCACTAGTTTAATGCATAATCTAGATGACAGTGATGGGGAGATTGGGATCGTATTGAGCAATGGCGCAGAGGACGATAGAGTATGTAACCGGAGCTCGAGTAGTACGAAATTTCGAGTAATTTTTTGTGTTAGTTTAACGGTAGTTGTGATATTCTCAATTCTACCAATTCTCCTCGCAAGTGCAGTGGCGAGAGCCGCGTCTGACTCTTCGAGCCAGATTGTACACTGCTTGTCAGCTTAAAATTTACCGCAAGATATTCCCGGAAGTTCAGCATGGATCGAAGATATAATTCCCTTCAACACCCGCCTCAACTACACCCCATCCGCATTTGCCATTCCCAGAACAGTTCCGCAAGTGCAAGTCGCCGTATCGTGCGCAGCAAAATTCGGAATGAAAGTGAACCCAAGACCTGGAGGACATAGCTATGCGTCTCATAGTATCGGAGGTGAAGATGGGGCATCTAGTCATTGACCTGAGGTATTTGATGGCGTGGAACTTGATACGCAAACGAATGTCGCTACCGTTGGTCCCGGTGCGAGGTTGGGCAATATGGCATTTTCAATCTAGGATGATGGAGGTCGAGCTGTTGCGCATGGGATCTGTCCCAGGTTTGAAACTCTCTCCAGCTTCTGAGATGGTGCTGACAAGATCTAACGTGGGTATTGGAGGTCATGTCCTCCACGGCGGCCAAGGATACTCTTCCCATACCTACGGTATGATGTTAGACTTGTTAACCGGAGCTGAGATCGTCCTGGTCAATTCAAGCGTCGTGCACACCTTTGCAACCGAAAATCCAGACCTATCCTGGGCTCTGCGAGGTGCTAGTATGTCATACGGTATTGTGACAAGCTTCACTTTCCGGAGCATTCCAGCCCCGGAAGAGAGTATCCTGTTCTACTACGGACATCTCTGGAATCGGACACAGGCAAATGACTGGCTGGATGGCCTTCCAGAACTACACTGCTGGGTTCACGACCCCTCGGACTCCGAGGGGGATGAGCATCCGGCGTGGCTGTTTATAAGTATGACGCAACTACTCTTTTGTTCTTATTCGAGGGTGACTATCATGGGAGCCAGGCAGATTTCGATCTTGCGATTCCCCCCTTTCTCACGTCTCTTGTGGGTGTAGGAGATCTAGATGAAGTGAATGTGGTTGCACAATCGGAGGGATGGCTGGACTCCTTAGATTTTGCGAACAATAATGATCTATATAGCAATTGGGGTACTGGGCAAGGGATAGAGGAGGTGCCGTTCAATTACTCTGTGCTAAGCTTGCTCAACTCTCAATATAAAGTCGCATTTGCTAACGGTGAATATAGCATAGTGATTTTGTAAGAAAGGGCATTGAGATAATGCGAAACGCCTGACACCTTGCTATTTTGCGAAGAGTCTCATGACAAATGATATTACATCAGCTGGAGTCGACGCATGGATGAATAGAATCAACAATAGGGGCGTTAAAACCAGCTTGGTAAGACAGTCCGCAACTGACCTCATGGAAATGGCTAACACCCGGCAGTCATGGCAAATAATCGTCGCAGCACAAGACGGGCCAACATTCGCAGTTTCTCAAGTCACCGTTGAAGAAACCTCCTATGCACACCGTAACCAAATATTCGAATGGCAGCTTGCAGCTGGTGTCGTCTCAGGCGTGTTCCTGACGCCAGAGTTCAGAGGGGTTCGATTTTCTCAAAAACATTTTCGGGGATATCGAGGCAGCGAAGAGTAATGCAGCCTTTGGAATGTACTAAAATTGCGCGGATCCCAGTTCGAGTGCCGCAGATGCTCATGAACGATATTGGCTTTTCAACTATGAAAGGCTGTCGCAAGTCAAGAGGGCAGTGGATCCACATTTGGCATTCTTGAATCCACAGACAGTTAACGTCTGATCGGAAAAGGTGTGAGCGAAAGTATTCATAAACCTAGAAGTAAGCTACAACCAAGATAAAACTTAAGACATACGCATATACTTGATTTACATAGTAGAAGGAATGATATTGAGAGAGAACTTCATTGCTTAGGCTCAAACGGACTGTGTCTGGGTATAATTGCACCAATCCACTCTGCTACATTCAATACTGGCCCACTGTCATTGCTAGACGATCTAGTACGTATCTTCCCGCAGTAATCGGAGGATATTTCGACGGATTTTCCTCATCGACACAAGAAGGCAACGTCTCAACCTTCTCATCATAATTGATTGAGAAGAAAAGAGGTATACTGTACCTCTCCTTTTCGGTCCGATTCACCACTCTATGAATCGTACTCTTGTACTTCGAGTTTGTCCATCTCATCAGGAAATCAGCAACATTAACCACAATTCCACCATCCACAGGTTGGGCATGGATCCAGTGCCCGTCTGGACTCAGAACTTCTAGACCAGGTGTAGAATCTTGTAGAAGTAGCGTGAAACATTCATAATCTGTATGTGCGCCTAGACCGATCTCTTCATCCTCATCCGTAGCTGACATTGGTTTCGGGTTTGAGCTAGGTCGGTATTTGATAAGTCGTCCGATTCCTCCCGGATGAGTGACAAGAGGCTCGAAGTAGTCCTCTGGAAGGGCAAGCGAAAGAGCGAATAGTCGGAACAAATGTCTGCATAGCTCCAAGATCTAAGAGGGAAGTCAGATAACTGAAATATTAATTCGAGTCGTAGTTTCACTCACCCTTCCATAATAATCCGCAATGCCATTGTAAAAGCCTGGTATATTCTCTTCGTTCGGCCACTGATTTTTACCACCCACAGATGTCCCGTCCAACTCGACATACTTTCCATCTCCGCCAGTAGGATCCAGGCCAGCTTCATACCCCCAATTGAACGCTTCCTTCGTCTCCTTGCTTGTGAAGTTGTTCACCGAAGAGTACGAAGATGGCTCATATCCACGAAAGTGATCCGAATTTCTCATATGAATAGCATCTTTCTCCACCTGCGGAAAATGATTGAAGAAGCGCTCTGCTAGCTTGAATACATTGTCGCAAACACTTTGAGGAATCCCATGGCCGGTGATATAGAAGAATCCAATTGTAGTACAAGCTTCATGTATTTTGTCGGCAACACCCTGGCGGTCGGAGAGGTTGGCGGAGAATGAGGGTGTGAGATCGATCATGGGGAGGGTTCGGATAGATGGAGGTCCAGATGTGGTTTCGAGCCGGGAGCGTAGATACTCTTGGACTTCGTGGGCTGCGGTCAATGAAGAGTAGGCGCTAGGGTCTGCCGACTTTGTGGTAGATACTGTAGCCATAACTCTGGCAGCACGAAATGTGAGGATCTGAGAGACTGAGAGACTGAGAGACTGAGTGACTGGGATAGTATCTGCTCACTGGCTACGATGAGGAGGGGAAAGACCGGGGTAGTTATCAAGTGTTGGAAGATGGGGTTTATCGTACTCTTATCAGTAACAGTCGTGATAATGAAAAAACGAATGCCATTGCGGGGAACGCCGACAAGTCTGCCATCTCCGTGGATTACACTGAGCAGAGCACAAAGATCCTTTCTCGGTTGGCGTTGCAGAAGGAACAGCAGGCCAAGTCCAAGGCAATTTTGAGCCACATTTTGCGCCACATTCTGCCACGGAGCGGAGGATGTCGAACGCGAAAAGCACAACAGCTTCGGGAGAGGGCCAGCTTGCCGACCACTTCTCTAGCTCCTCACAAGCGAAATAGGACCTAATTGCTAATATTTATTAGCATAGACGTCCTTACGGAGCTCCAGACCTCGCTTTAGGCTCGGCCCGGTTATGTAAGATATATTTTTAAAGTCATAAGATCGTCCGGGCTCAGGTTGATATTATATAGATTAGTAAAGCTTATGGTGAGATCACTTCCAACATGTCCAGCCTGGCAACATATACAGTCCATAAACTGCTTTCTACATGGAATAGAGCAACGGCTATTAGGTCATGGCTCGCAAGTGCTTAGTCTGGAATGGTTATGGAGTACGTCGCACCAGGTTATGGGAGTTATTTTAGTATCACTAAGTAGGGGACTCAAAGTATCCACCATGCGGCTTAGGTTTTGTTCCAGCGGGGAATAAACGGGAAATCGTACTGCAGAAGGTGCAAAGTAGGAAAGAAAGAATCTGCCCTCGTCCGAGATGGATCCGGTAGAATGGTGTTCTAATCCCTCTATTGCTGTTGATTCCATAGAACACCAAACGTCTGTCTACTCAAGTGAGTGTCTTTATGGAAAAATCACATGCCTTGAAACCTCCAACTACTTGATTTGTACAAGAAAACCTTCACTATGCCCAAAGTACAAGCTTTCGTTGAAGCTCACAGCAACATCCATTCGGCGGTCTCTGGCCGCACCATCTCACCAAATATGGATATTAATTCATTTATTTCAGTCGCACCAAGAGTTATGAAGGCGGCTCCCGCGCAGCTTTAGAAGAGGGGCCCCATCACCTACGAAGACAAGAGCTATTCTTGTATACTTCAACCTAATATTCTACGGTATCTGACAGTATTGACACCCGGAACCGACCACATACCACGCCAAATAATAACGAGCGTTTAGGTGGAATGATCCGGGTATATCTGAAATCGAGTATAAGTATGCTGTTGCTAGCAAGTTCAATGGGCATTAAAATATCACGGCATCAATCCATCCATCTGAGACAGACTAGACCAGTTACTCTCAATCTTCCCAGCATTTGCTTGACTTAATCCATCAAAGTCATTGCTTCAGTGTATTCAGTATTCTCCAGCCTTCCTTTTCTACCTATATTTGCTCGCCCGAAATACTGTCAAGATGTCTAGTGGCGGACCGTCCAGCAAGAACCCGAAGGAGAATGTGAAGAAGGAACGCCGACAACTTGACCGTGATGGGAACGGAAGAACTATCTCACATCTCACACAGGGCTTGAGGCAGACTCGTGGCTCAGGGAGTAATGCACCACAACGAGAGCGTAGTCGATCAGCATCTCGTCGCACGAGAGAAACCGAAAGAGCCGAGCAAGAAGAAAGGAAAGCAAGAGCTGCGCAAGACGCCAGAGAAGCAAGAGCTGCGCAAGACGCCAGAGAAGCAAGATTTGCAGCAAATCCAGACCAGGGTGATAGGCGGATTATTGCCCCGCCGGCATACAAAGACCATAAAAGTACACGTTTATTAGTAGTAGGGGAAAGGGACCCGGGAGCTTTCCCCCGTCAAAACAATGTACCACCATCTTTCAGAGAGGAAGCACAAGATTACACGCAAGCAACTGGGAAAACTCCCGCCCTTGGCCGAGGTCCTCCCACAGCACCTAACTTTGGGATTAGAGAAAAAAGTAGAGAAGAAACGCGGGATGATAGCGACAGGGTCAGCAACTCAACTGGATCTAATTCTGGAAGCTGCCCGTCAGACAAAAGTGATGTTTGGGGGGTTTTCAATTATTCAACAGACGATGAGACGAGAGAGAACAAAGCCGCTGCAGCCAAGGCAAAAGAAAAGGCAGCCAGCGCAACGGGAGAGGGAAAGGGAAAGGGAAAGGGAAAGGGAAAGGGAAAGGGCAAGGCTGTAGCAGTAGAAGATGCACAAAAAGGGAGCTCCCGTAAAAAGCCATCGACCCACAAAGCTAAAGTCAGCGTGTCATCCACCGACAGTGAATCGAGAGGTCTCCCATCTAGACCTGGTGCCAGCAAACCAGTTGCCATTCCCCAGCCGTCGACTCGTCGTGAAAGACGCTCAGGCGGAAATGAAGAAAGAAGACGTTAGCGCTCGGGAGAGCCAAGTACTACAAGACGTCCATCATCGAGAGGAGGGATAAGAGATACAAGAATACTTACACGTCAAGGTACTAACAGAGAAGAATCTCAGGGTGGCAATTAGCACCAATCCGATACCTCTGATGACCTCTGCGGTGTTAGGGTTTGGTGAAGTGGTGGAAAGAACGTTAGTTGTTAAGGCGTCTATGGACATGCGGCTCCGCATGAAGATAGTGTATTGCATGTGAAGCGGGTGAATTATTGGCGTTTATGGCGTTCATGGCGTTTATCGGGCTCTAGAAATTGAAATTTGCGCTTGCTTTAATAGGTTGTTTGCTGTGATGATTTTCTACCTCGCTTTATTGAATGGATTGGGTATGATAAGATCGAAATAGCTGTGGCTAATTTATCTGGTCCCCATCTGGGCTTTCCTCTGTGAGACTGCGACTACAGCTTGCACCGAGAGAAGGATTTAGAACTTTTGGGGTAGTGAGGAACAATGCAGGAGAGCGTAACCAGACTGTCGGATGACCCCTTTCGCGACGACCCAGTGCGCATAAATCCCAAGGTCAGAGTTTCGATTTCTTGGTTCGGCAGCAGATTCTACTCACTCCGTGGTCCATCACCGCTTCACTCTTTTTTAAAATCTTCTATTCCCGTTCCCAATATATCAAAAATATAGGAAGACATCCACTGATCTCTTGGCGTACATCATTTCTACCCCACGTTTTCCAGCCCCACTTCCCTCTTTATGCCGCTTTTACGCGAGGGGACCGGTAATCACCCAGCGTAAAAGCCGTCACGACCTTCATACCCTGGTACAAGAATTATCTCTAGTCTGCCACCACGGGTCATCTCGCAGCCGGAATACTTGCTTAGAGGACTCACACAGCTAAAAAGCTTGGAATGTGATAGTTTCACAACCAAGAATACTTACGACTCTTTCCATGTCGTAAACGTCAGCTTCTAAAAGGAGGGGTATAAAGGAGCCTTAAACTCTGCTTGTCTGCTCTTCCCCTCCTTCAAACAAACACACTATCAATTGGAATTATCAACAACTACATCCACTCAATTCAATCACCACCACACAAATACATCACAAAAATGGACTCCATCATCAACAAAGCTAAGGGTGCCATGAGCGGCTCAAGTGGTACTGCTACCGGATCAAGCACAAACCAGGGTAACGTCAACACCGGCGCCAATACTGGTGGACAAGATTACGGTGACAAGGGTATGTGTTCTTCTTTTCTACTATCTCTGGCTCCCTCTTTCTTTTTATTGAGTGGTTATCATGCATCAATTGCTTCCTGTCCCGGACGAAGAAGGACGAAAGCAGAAGATGCAGATGCAGATGCAGATGCAGATCAACCATTCACGACGAACTGGGAGAGAACCACAATGAATCAAACACAAAAGCTAACCCCAAACAGCCCTCGACATGCTCGAGAAGAAGACCGGTCACCAAATGGGTGCTGGAACGAACGAGAAGATCACCGATGGTCTCAGAGGTGCATATGAGAAGCAGACTGGGTATGTTACCTCCCCTTTGCCTCACCTCATTCTCTTTGCTCTGGATTATCTATTTGTCCCCTTTCTTCCCTTCCCTTCCAATTCCATCCTGCTTTCCCAAACAACCCAGCTAACCTCCCTCCCTAACAGAAACACCGTCAACCCCAAGTTCTCCAACTAAACCGCTCACCTACCTACCTATCCACTGCGCGAGAACACAAATGATAGGCAAGACGAGGGGTTGAAGACTCGAGACGAAAGGAAGAAGTGGCTTTGGATTCTCTTTGTGTATGAAACATGATATCATCTTTTATAATGGCACGGCCGGGGTAACTTGGGAATGGAATGGAGCCTTTTTATGGGACTGGACTGAATGAATGGATGACGCTTAACGAATTGACAACACCATTTTTCTTCATGATATTGTGATATTCTCGGATCGGTTCGCAGTGATGATGGAATGCTATCAACATTGACCCGATTATATGAGCAAGCAAATTGATCATTCTAGCAGTTCATATGGAACTCATGAGATTAAAATCCAAATGCTCAAAGCTACATAGACTTCGCTGTCAATATGAATGTCTGTCTCACCTTCACAATCATATCATCGAAGCAGACCCCCCTCCCCCTCCCCAAGCAAGCTGAAACGAGACAAACCACCCGTCTAAGGAATGATCTCCAAAATCCCCAAGATCTACTGTACTATACACTTCTATACCAAACTCCACCAAGCAGCAAGTTAACCTCGGTATATATGTGTTCGGAATCATTCGAAACCCAAAGACCGTTAATCACATGCTTGGATAGGCACGAGTAGTTGGTGAATGGATAGGTTGTATCGGATATATCAATTTTAAGTTTACCATTCATTGTATATACAGTAGAGAGTTGAAGGAGAGGGGGAAGGTCAGTTGTTCCGAAGCTTTGAGCTCCAATATCTGGCAGTGAGGAGGTCTCATAATGTCAACCAGAGAAGTAATGCCCCTTAGCTATTTATGAAAGAATACACTTACGCACAGCAACCACTACCTAGTCCCTCTACCTTGAGCAAAGTTCGATAGTGCATATGCCACTCTCACAGAAAGCCTAGGAGCTTCCACTATCTTCACATATCAACAATCAGTCAATCTATTCCTCGACTTTTCCCATTTCTTCCAACTATCCAATATGCACAAAACATATATATTCATTAAATTCAAATGGCACTTCGTAGAATTTTTACTGTAAAAATGATATATTATCTTATCCACCTTTTACCTTTCCCTTTCCTTTCCCCCCTCCTTCCCTTTCCTCCTCTCCCTCACTCCAGACTCAGAATTGTGTCCATCACCATCAACGCTAGGGTAATATGATATGATATGTAATCGTCCATCCATCAATCCATCTTGTCTTCCATCGCAGGTATAGCATAGCTCATACCCCGTTCGTCATGTATTCCTCTCCTTTTCCCGTTTCGGTATATACCACATCCCATCCCATACATTGTTTAAATCGTATCTCATATTCCCCCATCAGTGCCTAAATCCGACTACCCGCATCTCAAATTCAAAATCAAAGGTATAAATATATGCAAAATAACTTTCCCCCTCCTCTTTGCCCATCCCATCCATTCATCAACCCCTCACAACCTATTCCCCCAACACAGCTGCCGCCTCTACACTTTTTCGATCCCCCTCACAAGCATAACCCAACCACCCCCCTCTACTCATCATCCTTATAAACCTGATACGCCATAATAATCATCCACAACAAAAAAATACACCCAATCAACATAAACGCCCACGCCGCAACCCAACTCTGACAAATACTCCTCTGCTCCAACCACGCCAGCGTCGCCTGATCCGCACTACTCTGGGAATTGTTATCCACATACAAATTACACATCGCGTTCACCCCTGACGGTCCCCAAAGCTGCACGCTAATAACAATCAGCCCGACCATCCACAGCACAAACAGGATAAAGCTCCCGAGAATCACAATCCCCGGTAAGAGCTGCCGTTTTGAGATTAAATACAGCATGACGATGATGAAGAAGACGCTGAGCGAGCCGACCGTCACCCAGTAGGGGAAGTACCATGGCACGCCGAGATGCATTTGGTTCTGGATGCTGAGGAAGTTGGCGGTGATGCCGAGGATGGTGGAGGAGGCGACGAGCATGATGAAGAGCCAGAAGTTGAGCTGGAGGGGTGGCCAGCGGTATTTGGTGCGTACGCGTTGGAGGAGGATGGTGGGGGAGGAGCTGCTCATTGTGGAGACCATTTTGGCGGTTTGATTTTTGGGGTTGTGGTGAGGGTTTGTGGTTTCGAGGTTTTCTGAGTCGCAAATTTGAGGGTTCTCGACTCAAATTGCGTGTGGTGGTTTGGGATAGGTGAAGTTGGGATATGGAACGAGTCGAGTCGTGCAATCCCTCAACTTATTCGCCCTGTCTCTTGTTGCTAAAATAGAAACTACCCAAATCTTGCTCTTATTTCGTCGCGAGACTTTCCGAATTCCAAAAAGCAATCGCGCTTCTCAAAATTCGCCGTCCTTCGAAAGCAATTCCGTCCTTCGTTGTGGTGCTCGTCGCTATCGTCGTCGAGTAAAATCGCAACAAGTCCAAACCCAATGCCTCCCAATTTCTCCAATCTGCGACCGAATCTCCAGATATAAATAAAACCTCTCCTTTTCCTTCTCTGCTCGGCCTCTGATGCAACCCTGCGATTCACGCAATTGACAGGTCCACGTTGTGCGCGCTGGTTTGTTGTCTTGTTCGGCCTCACTCGAAAACTCCACAATTGTCTTTGTTTTGGACCGTCCGCGTCGAATCGGCGCTTTGGGGCGATAAGTAGGTGAGAGATAGTGAGCTGAGCACAAGGTACAGACGGGTACGTGCTTAGTTAAGGTACGGTCTTCGGAAAATAAATGGCGGCGGGGAGTCGTGCAAGAAATAGATGATTTGATAGGTTGTGAAGAACTCGAGAGCGATTGTATGTATTTCGGTAGATCTTCTAGGATTGAAGATGTACAGAAGAGAGATAGAGAGAGACCGAGTAAAGAAGGTGGTGTAGTGGAGTGTGGTCTGGTGTAGAAGTATTTTCAAGAAACAAGAGAGAAGGAAGAAGAAACTGCTTCCACTTTGCTTTACAAAGGTTTAGGCGCCCTGTGGGAAGAGGATAATAATAACAATTAATGTCAATCACTGTGTTGCGTGATATTTGTGATGGCTGGGGGTGACGACACAAAATTTAAGAGCCTTGAAGAGCAGAAATTCCGCCCGAGAAATTCATGGGGCTGGTAAGGTTATGGGAAAAGTATGTACAGTACATTGTACAGTCCTCGTGTACCGTACTCTGTTTTGTTTCGATGGAATAAATACCATGACGGAGTTGCAGATTACCATTAAGTGATGGCAATTGCAGATTTGTCCATTTCTTGGAATTGTGCGTTACATGATCTTGACGATCATTCAGCTATTCCGTTGACGCGGGACGGGATGCTTCATGGAATCGCACGTGTGAATGTTTGTCTATTTCCTACCCTGGTCAAAATACTGACATTGATGACTAGCCGCCCATCCTCACCTCGGTGACGGTAACCAGGGCGTCTGCATTCTTATTTCCTGAAATACTCCCTCCCCTGCGCCCTCCACCGACGACAAGGACAAAAGCGTCCGGGTATCTGTACCAATTCTGCAAAAGAGATCTTAGCATCGTGTGCCCCCCGTCATTTCTACTTGGCGACCACAATCCCGTCCTCACAGTAAGCTTTCGCCCAATGCACATCTAACCAAAGAACATCCTGCTCGGACGGTTTCATGAGCACCAATGTCATTGATCCCCGGCTCCAAGGTGGGGTTGACTTCTACCAAATCAATAGCAATCAAAGAGCCGGTTTCGTGTACGCATTCACAAATATAATCTCCTTCTCTCAAGGTCAACCCTCCACGAACCGGCGTACCGGTAGATGGCGCCCACATAGGATCTAGGCCATCGACATCGAAGGAAAGATGGATTGGCGTATCGTTTCCAATGTGTGCCAAAGCCATTTCCATGACTCTTCCAATTCCGTGTCTGAAGGTAGATGGAGTTAGTTGGGTGTACGAAAAGGAGTACGCTGGTGGTACACACCTGTCAATGTCGTGCATACTGAATGCCTTGATCCCATTTTCCCTCAAGATCACTTTCTCCCCTCTATCCACGTCTCTCAATCCAATGTAAACAATCTTGTTCACACTGATGAGATGATCTTCCTTTAACCATCCGAATATATCTTCCCTCTTCTCTTTTGCCAGACCAGCCAAGAAAGCAACCGGCATGCCGTGAATGTTCCCACTGTCGCTGGATTCTGGGGTATTGATATCCGCGTGTGCGTCTACCCAGATCAAGGCCATTTCTCGTCCCAGACGTTCTCGGATAGCTTTCGCCGATCCGGAGACCGTGCCAATAGCAATAGAATGGTCACCACCGAGTGTCAGGACACATCTGCCTTCTCGCGCATGATTGTAGACTTGTTCCGAGAGTTTTTGAGTAACGGCAGATACAGCAAGTGGGTTCTTCATGTTTCTGTAAGGGGGATCGTCGGCAGGCATAAGTTCTTTGTAGGAATGCACGGTATCGTCATGATGGAGCTTGTAGCCCAATTCTTCCGAAAGTTGGGTAAGAAGTCCACTCTGAATGAGGGCAGAAGGTGCTGCATCAACTCCTGGTTTACACTTTTTTGTTGGTTAGTTTGGTAAAGGCGCATGTCAAAGAGGACAACTTACTTGACCGCCCGAGAAGCCAACAGCAACAACACCGAGTTCATCACCCTTGGACAAGAACTTTGGTTTGATCATTGATGTGGTAGTCATGGTTGCTGGTAAGGTGAGGACTTTTGATGTTGCTGGTTGTGTCTATCACAAGCTATTTTGATATGCGGTGTGGGCGGGTTTGGTTGGATCTATGGCGGGGTGCTAGTGGGGGTTGTTTTGGGTACCCAAAGGTCCATGAAGTTGGCTTGGTCGTTAGTGAAGGAAGAACTTTGGATCCCTCGAGTCAAGTAAGCAAGATAAGTGAATAAAAATGGCAGTGAAATGAAAGGAAAGTAAAATAGACAGAAGGAACAGATTGAGGGTATTTATCTGCGCTTAGAAAGTAAGCATCAGGTAATAGTTCCATTTCTTGACACTTTTTGACACTTTTGATCCCCTAAGCGCAGGTTGTCGCGATGCCTCTAACACTTAACGGAAGCTCGTTTACCACAATTTCCCCTAAGTGATAAAATACACGAAGCCTGAGTCTGTCGCGGAATCCCATGACAGGATTATCCAATCAGCGAGAGGAGAAGGTGTGGGATCCTCCTCATTGCCCCGGTACTTTATCGCTTTCCATCGGAGTACAAGGTAAAGTGACTGAGTCGTACTCTCGGGAAGTATTTGAGTAAAGATCTCAGACCTACCGTGCCGTGCCGTGGCGAGCAGGAGTTAACAATCTGGTAAAGATGGTTTTGGGGGATGAAGTTCTGGTACATCGACGGCTGTTCGGCCATGTGAAGTCGGGTCATTCGACGTAATTCCACCATTCTGACACAATCTCTGCCACTTTTCAAATGTGCTGGAATAACGTATGAATTGGGGTTGATGGAAGGTCAGACTTTGGGGAGAGGGGAGGGGAGTGTTTCTGGAGCTCCAGCCTGGTGACGAAGTGGAGGAGAAAGCTTCTGCCCCAAATGCAAGGCTTGAACGCAGGCTCCAACATCTGAGACCTCATGCCGCACCAGCTGTGAAACATCCCTCCATAGGCTCGTCGCTGGCCCTGGGCAACCTCGAAGTGCATTGTTGACACTCGATTTGTTTGTCGATCTTGTCAGCGTCTTTTTTTTCTCCGGCACCAATTCACTATCAACAACCTCAAAATTCTAATTGTCCGAGTATTGCCATTCTTGCGACGACTTTACCATGCTCTTACGAATTACTTAATCTCTTTCTTGTAGTCTACAATTCATTCAACCCCCTAAAAGTCGTTCGTTACTTCTACCATTCAACACCATACACTGGATTTCCCATTTCCCATTTGCCATTTCCCATTTCCCATTTCCCAATTCCCTATCTCCTTCGAGGACCGAGCGCGTTCATCTGGGAAAAGGAAACACCACGATACAGAAACGAAGACTTGACGCCCAAGGACCACTTTTCCCCCCCAACGGATGCGACGTATGGAAATTTTACAAAATGGCGGAAGGGGAAGACAATACTCTGTCGACTATGTCATCAATGTCAACAATTGATTCGCGACCACGAACTGCGCGCAGAGACTCCGACAACGAAAGTGAACAATTTACCTTTCACAACTTCCATGATTTGGCCTCGAACGGAAGCCAAAATGACGATTCGATATCCTTTAATTCACATGCTTTTGATCAGAACAGCCATCTCGATCCCCTCGACCCTGCGAACTTGCCGTCGTTGCCTCCACCGAGCGATAGTGGCAGTGTCCTTTACCCTCACAGCGACATTGATGACAATAGGAGTGAAAGTGTGATGAGCATCGTGGATGAGAAAGCGATGCGACGGCATTTGGATAATGTGGAATCAAGTTTTATGCCCACTGTCTCACCAATCGGACTGCGGGGGAAAGTTGGGGAGGATGATACATATCTTTTCGATAGTGGTAGAGACGACGCGGACGATGAGGACTCGCCTCCAAAGGACACACAGACACCGAGGAAGGCCGCTGGACCTAATAAAGAGCAGGAGTTCGGTTCTCCTCCTACACCCGATGGCGCATACAAGACCCCGAGACCACCTCAAGCTCGATATGCTATGCAGGAGGAAGATGATGGCTCCGAGAATTCTAGGGAGAACACTACATCGGCTCTCGAGACTCTTTCTTCGTCTCCGACAGCCGCGGCCGCTGCTAGGACCATTTCTCGAGCAATGTCAATGGCAAGCGTGAATGATTACGAGACAGCATCACAATCTAGGGCGGATACGAATGAGGATCAGGACGGTACTCCTACAAGGTCTAGTCAGAACCTAAGAGCTTTTGTCGAATCGACTGACGATCAGTCGAAGTTGAACCGCGAATCATCTAATCGTAGTCTGAATCAAAATCATCTCACAGTCGATGCTGGAACTACCCCTGGATTCACTCTTTCGAATGGTAGGAGGCCCAAATTCTTAAAAAGCCGGCATTCCAGCCAAACATCTTCAATATCATCATTTATCACCAATCCCGACCATGCCGATGATCGTAGTGATATAACGTTGGGCGCGGATTACGCTTTACAGACCGGAGGGGCGGCGCCACCTAGAGGCTTATCACGAAATGCTAGCATGACTTTGTCGAGGACTATGAGCTTAGGAAGTATGGCATCTGGTATTGATGAAAGTCTAGATTCTCCTGGTCGGGTGGAAGGTCCTTTAGCTACACTTGCCGAAGAGGACATGAGCCGATTAGATCGAAAGAGTGAAGATCAGGCGCCGGAAACACCTCGAGCAGTCAGTCGACCACTGGATGCCCCAACCGATACTATAATCGCTCGACATGTGCGTAACGTTCATGTACCGGAGTCAATCGCGAAGGAGTTGCGCAATAAGAATCCTGTACATTCACCTAGCAAGTCGGCTAGTTTCGCAGCTTCTGCGTTGGGACCTCGAAATGCAAAGAACCTCACTTTGAAGGAACAGAGCAGTACCATTGAGCGACTGTCGAAGGAGAATTTCGACCTGAAACTCAAGGTTATGTTTCTCAGTGACCGGTTAGACAAGGTATCTGAGGAGGGTGTAAAGGAAATGATTTCCGAGAATGTCGAACTCAAGACAGGTCTTGCTGTTATGCAGAGAGATAACAAAGCTTTGAAAAAGAAGATTAAGGAGCTTGAAAAGCAATTGAAAGAGGATGAAGACCGGCCTTCTACAGCTCGATCTGGCACATCTTCTCAAACGAGTCCCAAGTGGTACCAGGAGGGCGCTTTCGAACGGGAAGAGGAGCTCCTCTATCTGCGCGAGAAAGTGGAGGAATACGTGACGGAAATCGAAAAACTAAGGAATGATAGCATTGCTCGAGAGAATGAGAAAAGAAACCTTGCCGAACTCGTACGGACGATGGGTGAGAGACGTGGTCAGAATATCGAGACCCGCGAGGAAATGGATGTTTGGAAAGACCTTTTGGAGCAAGAGACTGCTCGTAGAGAACAAAGCGACGATGAGAACAAGAAGCTTCGAGAAGAGATTTTCCGGTTGAGGTCTGAGGCAACAGCTGGTGGTCATGGATTAAACCACACCACCAACATCTACAATATTACGAAGAAAAACCGTCAACTGTCACCATCACGGCCCAAATCAGAGTTATCAGATCAGCCCGAAGATCGAAATGGCGCTTACAGTTCTGCCAGCACCTTGGTAGAGGAGATCCGACGCGACAATGAGCAATTGAGACATGAGAATGCCGAGCTTCGACGAGAAGTAGGGGCACAGACATCCATGTTAACGTCTCGAAATCGTGAGAAGGAACGACTCTACCAGGAAATCGAGGACCTGAAACTTGGGCAGAGGAGAGGTACTTCAGTCGCAGGCGAGAGCATTTTCGAACGATCAGCATCTAGAGCGCATGAAAGATCACTATCGCGAACAAGCGCTGTTACTCGTCAAACCAATATGAACGAGGCCGATCGCGAAGAGTTCGAGAACAAACAAGCAGAACTACGCGACAGGATTAACGGCCTCAAAATTCATAACCAAGATTTACAACGAGAGCTGGACTCGTGCATGGAGGATTTCGAGACTGCCGTGGAACAAAAGAAAGAGGCGGAAGCTCTCGCTCAGCAGCTTCAAGAAGCTTTGGACATGGCAGAAGCTGATCTACTTACCATGCAAGCCGATCGTGATGAAGCCCTTCATGGGCAGGAAGAGGCCGAGTTGATGTTTGAGTCTCTTCGAAAAGAAGCACAAGAGGAGCTTGATGGGTTTGCTGCTGAAGCCGAGGAAGCTAATGTTGAAATCGAACGCCTTCAAAACGAGTTAGCAGTCACCACGGATAATTTCCACTCGTTGCAAGCTGAGATGCGTGAAATGAGTGATAGTGTGGTTAGGTTGGAGGATGATCATGAACAGAAGACTAAGAGAGTTGAAGAACTTGAGAAAGAACTCGATGAAGCAAATCACGAACTTGAGGAAATTGAGAAGAATTATGTTGATGCTAACGAGAAAGTCAACCGACTTAACGTCCAACAAGAGTCCAGTCAAAATGAAATTGCTTTTCTTCGGGAAGAGCAGGATGGGGACAAGATTAAGATTGGTGACCTCGAGGCAGCTATACGGAATCTGGAGCAAGGTCTTCACGAAGAGCAGGAACGATCACGGGAACTTGAGGAACGTCTTGCGGAGGAAAGGCATCAACGAGAGGTTGTTGCTGGTCGCGAGAAACAGGAGGTCCAGCAGTTTGTGAATGATCTTAATCGGGAAGCATCAACTGCCAAGGATGAAGCTCGAAGGTTGAGGAAGAACTTGACGTCGAGGGAAGTGGAGGCTGCAGAGTGGAAGCAGAGATTGATGGAGCTTGAGAATAACCTGAGAGAAGCACTTGGTGATCTCAACGGCACCAGATCAAGTCTACTCAACGTATGTTATCCCCCCTATGTTTCTTATCGTCTGCTAATTGTTACAGTCTATCGCGAAACTTCAAAGGGAACTCGAAAATACAATTCGCGAACTCGATACTACGAAAGCATCACTCGTTGAGAAAGAGCGCATGATAAAACAGCGTGATGCATTGCTCGAAAGTCATGCGCTCGAGTCCCGGAAATTGGCCGATATGCTGGACAAGGAGCGCCAAACTCATCGTGTCACCAAACACCAATACGAAACATTCCAGAGGACGAATTCGCACACCACTCGCACTTTATCGCAGCAAGAATCCCGTGTTTTGGAATTGGAAACTTCCCGCCAACAAGATCGTCGTAAGATTGCGCAACTCGAGAGCAACTTCAAGGAGCAACTCACCGAGCGCAACAATCTCCTTTTGGCACTGTGGAACCGGCTTGCCACCCTTTGCGGGACCGACTGGACACACAACAACAGTCTCATCAATGGCCGTGCCCTACCATCCCTCGAAGCAGTATCCACCATGCTTCCCGGCTTCTCCAAAAACCTTCTCGCTGCCGTGAAAACCATCGAAACCCTTGTCGGCGATTTCCGCGGCCGCGTCAAAGACCTCGACCGGAGACTGTGGAAAGAATACCAAAACCTCGAGAACCGATACGAAGTGCAATCCAAGAAACTCGACCGTCTCGAAACCATGGCTCGTAGCGCCATTCCCTTTAGCAACATGGATAGCCGAGCCGAAATCGTTAAACTCAAAGATCTGAACCGGAATCTGAAAGTCGAGATCTCGACCTTGCGCGCGGCGAATGATGTCAGGAATAACGCATACGAGACATCCACTTCTCCATCACCATCGGTGCCAACCGGCCCGCGGAGAAGAATCGACAACTCGCATTCTTCGCGCGCCTCCACCATGACGCGCCACTCCTCCGCCTCGGCCGTGGAGACCACCCCTCGCGGTACCACTGCAGGAGAGTCTTCGTCAAGATCCGGCTCCCGGCAGGCGCTCTCGCGCGCAGACACGATGATGAATAGGCCCGTGTCAGTGGCGGAAGAAGACTACAAACCGGACTTGCGGTGGCAGGTGCGGCTGCAGGAGCTGGAGTATAAGTTGAAGGCGGAGCGGGAGGCGCGGAAGCTGGATCGGAGTAGTGCGGCGCAGAGGTTGCGGGAGAAGGATCGGGAGAATGCGGAGTTGGTGGCGGAGGTGGAGAGGGGGAGGG
>LLKJ01003464.1:0-37395 GCA_002242865.1 Clarireedia sp. CPB17
CTCGCCCCCTTCATACTCTTCTCCACCACCTCCCTCACACCATACACATCCCTCGCCGCATCCTTCACCTCCTCCCCGACCCCCAGCACCGTCCCCAACGCCACCAACGCCCTATACACCACCTCCGAATCCTTCTGCGCACCCAGAACCCTCGTCAGCGCATCCACCACCGCCAACACCTGTTCGAAATCCGCCTCGCTGCCCATCTCCGCAAAGCGAACCGCGTAATTAATATACACCGTGGTCGCAGCGACCAACAAATTGCGATTCGTAGAGTCCTTGATCGCTGAGCTAATCATCCCCTGAATCTGGTCGAATTGCCGCACCGCCAGATCCCGTCCTTCTTGCGAGTCGAACAAGTTCGCGAATCCACGAAGTGCCATCATAATGTGGTTTTCAGACGGCGGACTCGCTTCCAGCGCAGCTTGTTGGAAGACGTTGGTTATCGATCCGTCGTGCGGGGGGGCGCAGGTCGCGGTTTCGGGCGCGAGGGCGAGGAGACGCAGGAGGTCGAGGCCGGCGAGTCGGTCTTTGTAGGGCCAGGTGGTGCAGAGCTTGATGGCGAGATCGAGGCCGCCGGTGACGGATTGCGAGGTTGCGGTTGCGCCGGCGCGTTCGAGATGGGTGCGCAGGCGTTGGAGAGTGGCGAGTTCTTCCGAGTTGAGGGATACGTCTTTCTGGCCGTTGGAGATGAGGGCTTGGTTTACTTCTTCGATTTTCTTTTGCATTTTTGGGACCGAGGCGACGATGATGGTGAGGTATTCTTTTTGGGGGAGGACCTTGGGTGGAGGGGGCATGGCAGAAGGTGTTGACCCTTCTCCGGGTCGGTATCTTGCGTCGCTACCCCATGCGCCTGGGCCAGAACTCTCTTGTGGTTGACCAATTGTGGCTCCTTGGGTGTTGGTCGTGATGAAGTTTGCTACTTGGTCCAAGTAGCTCATAGGAAGTTCGTTATCTGCGATGAATTTTGTGGCTGCCTCATAAGGATTTTGGGAAAGATTGTAGGGTAGCTTGAGTGGAGGTTTTCCGTCTTCAATATCGACATCGAAGACGTAATCGTAGTCTTTCCCTAGATAATCAACTTTCTTTCCGCTACTTCCAACAGCGTCCACGACTGTTCCAACATTGATCCATTGTCCTTGAGCTGGGAGATGGTCAGTATAAGAAATCATAAAGAGGTATCGATGACATACCTGAAGACCATGTGTGAGCAGTGACGCTGCCGTTCAATTCACGGATCATCTGAACTTGTCCTTCCTTGGTTCCACTCTTTTGTGTGAGAAATTCGGGCCCAGGAAGCTTCTCTTTGTTGACATCAGGTAATGCTTGTTGAGGAATTGAGGATTCTTTTACTGAATCCTCAAACATCCGTGTTGTCTCGGCATCAGCAACTCGTTCCGGATCTTTAGTAAAAACTCGAACGACTCTGTCACTTGCTCCTGAAACGATATCCCCCGTCTCGGCGCAAACAGCAACCCCCCAAACGGAGATCGCAGGATGTGTGATTGTCTGAATACATTGATTATCTCTCCATATCCTTACCGTTCGATCTTCGCTTGAGCTGACAATTTCTCCGGAAGGCGTAGATGCCAATGAATAGATAAAATTCTCGTGCCCATGTAGTTCCGCAATCTGTTTTCCTGACAGCGTCCATAGTCTGATGACCGCATCATTTCCCGCTGACGCAAAATCTGCCCCAGAAGAGTGGCCTTTAGGTAAACGACAAAGTGCACGAACAACATCTCCACTTCCTCGAATCGTCCGTAATAGCTTCCCGCTTGTGTGAAAGACTCGAATGAGTTTGTCGGCGCATGCAGTGATGACGGTTTCTGAATCTATGGCGAGAACAGCCCAAACACTGCCCTCATGACCTCTAAGTACGGATTCGCATTCCCATTTTCCCAATGGCCATATTCTTGCTTCGGCGTCCCAACTTCCGCTGACTATGAATCTGCCAGCAGGGTCCACATCCAAGGCGCATATGTTGTGACTATGTCCTAAGAGGAGAGCTTCCGCATTTTCCTCTTGGGTCTTCGAAGGTTGTCGGACTTCAATAACGGTATCCTTTCCACCAGAAATAACCAAGCCCTCAGAGTATGTGGAGTTTGGCGGGAGGTATGCGACGGTGTTGACAAAGGCTGTTGCGTGAGAGGAAATCGTGGCATCGAATACCGGCGGTTTATCAGAGATTAGTTTCCATAATCGAACTGTGCCATCTCGGGAAGCTGAAAGTACAGCTTTAGGGTCTGGAAACGCTACAGCTCGAACCTGTCCATGTTTGTTAACAGCTATACTAAGGGAGATGGAGCTTGTTGGATAATGATGTAGAGTGGATAAAGCCGGTGAACTTACATCGTCTTCGTGGCCTGCACAGGAAGCAGACAGCTTATATTCTGCCATATTATGTAAATTTATGTATGTATTGAAGCTGTGAAAGATTCGGTATCTCTCAAGTACTTAAGATTCGAAGTTGTGTTGCTGTATTCAGTGTCGCCGTTACTGAAGTTCCATATTCAACCATGAGCTTCTGAGCGAACTGCCCCTCCGTAATCAATCACCGAAATCACTAGAGACAGCACAGCAATTCGGTGAATTACACCTACCTCCTATCGTTATCCGGACCGGATTAACTTTGACCCCGCAGCTCTCAGACTAGTCTTAGATTAGTTTAATTCTTGAGCATCGATGTGAAACGATATCCGAAGGGTATCACAATTACTCTTCTGCTTTTTGCTTCCTTTTGTCGATATTTACAGGAGGGAGTTTTACATCGACTTCAAGTATTATTCGAGAGATAGAAGAGAGAGAGGGCCTAGGAGGTACATCCAGAGAGAGGAATTATCACGAATTTAACGACCAGTTTACGAATCTTCTTGAATAGTTCTTATTATTCTCCCTCTTTCTTGCATCGACGGACGCGATTCATCACACCCACTCTTCAATTGGACTTCCATTCATTCATGCACACAACATATACAGCGGAACAACGAATACAAAGCATTGTGTACCCAGAGATTATCGCGGATAATTTGAATATATCATAAGATACAGCGAAATATTTCAATTCGAAAAGACGACATACAGAATCTCAATACAGCTCTTATAGCGAATCTACATTCATAATGGCGGGACCAGAGAACACTAAGCAATATGTTCCTTTGACTTGTCATGGTCACTCAAGACCTGTTACTCATATCAGTTTCTCGGGATTTGTGGATGGAAAGGAGGATGAATATTATATGATTTCGGCTTGTAAAGGTGTGTGTTCTGTCTAGCGCATTCATGGGAGCTTGCTAAAATCTACGCAGATAACAATCCTATGCTGAGAAGCGGCATTAATGGCGATTGGTATGTTGCAGAGCTGCTTGGATTCCGATAACTGCTTACCGTTGTAGGATTGGTACTTTCTTTGGGCATAAGGGTGCAGTGTATCAAGCAAGACTCTCGCCCGATGCTAAGTATGCTGCAACTGCTTCCGCCGATTTCACAGCGTAGGTAAAATGGTCTCGGACTACTTTCATCTCACTGATATCAAGCACAGAAAGGTCTGGGACACATATACCGGCGAAACTCTCTACACAATTCAACATGCGCATGTTGTTCGAGCTGTCGCATTCCCCCCTGAATCAGGTACCCTTCTTGCGACAGGAGGAACGGATAAGAAACTTTACATCTTCGACTTGACAAAGGTCGGCCAAGCTGGCGCAAACGGAACGCCAACATCTACCGGCGCTGGAGTCGACTCTACCATCAATGCACAAGAAAGCGGATTCGAAATCGGCCCGGGTGTTCATAAAGGGACGATTAAAGCTGTTGTCTGGACTAGGGACCCCAACATCATTGTTACCGCAGCAGACGATAAAGTCATCAGATGGTGGGATCTACGGACACAAACGGTAGTTCAAGAACAAAAGGTTGATGGAGATATTGGTTCTTGCGAATTCAGCAACATCAAATCCGAACCAGGTGATATTGGTGATGGATTGCCTATCTTGTCAATTGCTGCTGGGAAGACCCTTTACTTTTATGGAGGACCTTGCGCAAATACTCTTCTCAAGAAGGTGGTGTTGGGATATGAAGTTGCTAGCGTAGCAATTCATCCAATCCAGAGGAAATATATTACTGGTGGAATTAAGGATACATGGGCGAAGGTTTATGATTTTGATTCGGATATGGAAATTGGTAGGTTTTGTTTTACGATTGAATTCTGTTGTTTTTTTACGTTTGGATTATGTATGTTGCTAATATGTATTTTCAGATCTCCACAAAGGACATCACGGGCCAATCTGGAGCATCAGCTTTTCACCAGATGGGAAGCTCTACGCGACAGGTAGTGAGGATGGTACAATCAAGATGTGGAAGAACTGCATTGGTTCTTTCGGATTATGGAGAGCTGAAGGCTAGACAAGGTCTAAGGGGGAGTCTAAGAACCTGTATAGTACGAATCACTGTGGCCCTGCACATTACAAGACAGCACGGCATAGTGAAGTTGTATGAAATGGGCAAAGTAGAGCATACGACCTCGGTGGGGTAATCGACAGCGGAAGGGAAGAATAACCTACAGGAAGATTAGATCCAGCGGTAGTGGTACAAAGATAATAGGTATTAATTGATCACAGATGATGTGGATAATTAATTGTATTACTCCTATTGGCTTGGCGCTGGCTGGTTTGACCTCTTTTTATCACGCACAGGCTTCTAATGACTTTGGTTGCTCCACGGGTGACCGTCATCTTATCTATGTTCTTCCCTTGCTTCCTTGTTCAACCATAAGAAAGGGAGCGTGAGTTATGCCGCGACTCGAAAGTCTAGCAGCATTCAACCAAGTTGCATATTCCCCATATAGCCCCCAACCCTCAGGACCTAAACCCCCATCCTCCTTCTACCTTCTCCAAAAGCGGACTTTCAAATACATACTTCACACGCTCCACCCTCTCCTTACCCACCTTCCCCTCCCACTTCGCCCCTTGCTTCATAGCCACCCCGCACCCCACAACCTCGCAGCCAATCCTCTCTAACATATCCCACGTGGCTCTCAGCGTCGTCCCAGAACTGACCGCATCATCGATCACCACACACTTCTTCCCCTTCACCAATGGTAACTGATTAGGATCTAGATAGACTCTTTTCTGACCTAGCTCGGGTGATGTGATGGATGATACTTCTGCTGAGAGATCGTTATCGTACCAGAACTTGCGGGAGTACCCAAGAGGGACATATCGTTCTATAACGTGATGAGCTAGCTTCCTTTTTTGGATTTTATTTTATAACACCCATCCGTCGTCTCTTAGCAAATGAAAAGAGAAATAACAAACTCACCCATCCCCAACTTCTCCGCTACCAAGGGCGCAAGAGACAGCCCTAGGGTTGGCAGTCCGATAATGATATCGGGCTTGAAGGCTATGATACGATCTGCAAGTAGATTCGCAAGCACTTGGACAACATGCATCGACGCCTGGTTTACGAGGAGAGATGCTACGGCGTGATCGGGGTTGGAGAGGAGCGGCCGGATGGGGAGCATAAGGATGTGCTGGTCGGGAAGAACAGCGGGATATCCATATTGAAAGGGAGGCTGTTTGGAGCGGTGCGTAGGGAGAGTCGGCTCAATGACTTCTTGCCAGTAGTTGGTTGTGGGTTCGGTATAGTGGGAGGGGGAGGGGGAAGATGCGGAGGGAGAGGCTGAGTGAGACATTTTGGACTGGTGGTGGTTGTGTGTGCATGGTTGATGGATATGGAGGGGAGGGGAGATTTGTGGGNNGATGGATATTGAGGGGGGGGGAGATATTTAGGGGGGTGGAAGATAGGTATGGGGACGAAGACATTTGTACGAGGCGAATATATAAGAGAGATGAAGATAACTGTGGGAGACTAAGGTATAGGAGAGACTTAGATAGATATGGAAGACTCAGATATACTTAAGTGACGGAGTTGACTCCTCAACCGCGGCATCAGTCGTCTTAGGTTAATGGTACGACTCGCACTTGCTTGCCTGGCTAGGTAGGCCTGATGCTTCCAAATTAAGGGGTTGGAGTAGCTGTAATATAGGCCTCTTAATCTCCTCTACTACTTAGATCTTGGAATATCTGAGCCTAAGCAAGGTGTTATCTCCCTCGGTAGATAGATATCAACCTCCTTTATCAGTAGGTCTATCGGAGTCTGTGGATATATTGGGAAGAAACAATATAACGAGAGAATGAAGTGAAAAGAAATTGGTTCCAGGCTATGGATCAAGCGAATATACGAAGTATTTATATCATCTATGAAACAAGGGGTAAATGGTGGTGTTGCCGAGAGGGGGTGGCATTGGTATGAAGTAAGGAATGGATGGTGTGGAGTAAGGGGTAGATAGTGGTGGCGGTATAGTTAGTTTGCTTGATCTTCCGAAAGGTCTAGAGGAGAACAGAGAGCTTTATGACAGATAGGTTTATATAGTGTATGATACCTCCTAGATACTAGAATCCAGATCGTCATCCGCAGGGAACTTCACCGGCTGCTGATGCAAGGACTTAGTAGTATATATTCCAATCTTGAGGATATATTCATATAAGTATCAATATATTTTATATCACTAGCAATATCGAATTCTCATTAAAATATCAGTAACATTGGTGTTAAACTAAAATATGAATCTCTCCCCTAGTTACATTAAGATATCGGCCAGTCCCAGAAAGTTGAACCCCCTCCCTCATAAAGTAGTTGTAAAAGAGTACATTTCATCGAGAATTCTAGCCAGTGTGTCCTTCGCATCACTCAGTAGGGGTAGAATGTGCGTATGTAAATGGTACCGATCGTCTTTTCTACGTATGTATGTAGGTAGGTAGTATCACGTCGATGTCAGCTACCGTTTCGCTGATGGTATGCTGTGCTGATGCTGGAGATGGCGGAGGGATACTCGTGTAGGAAGGATGAAGGGCGAAGGGGGAACGCAGTTCCATATCTGTGGTATTGAATATTGAGTGATTTGCCATTGGTGTTGTGAGTTGCCAGGCTGTCGACGATGCAATCATGTAGATTCTGGGGTGTGGTGGGTAGAGTCGGAGAGGGAGTAGTGGAAGCGCTCTACTCTATGGGTTTTAGGATTAACGGATAATCCATGCTGATGCAGAATAGCTTGTACGCAGGGCCATTGTGACACTCTCCTTAGTCCTCGGCTGGACTGCATATATATAGGCAAGGTAAAATCAATTCCAGGGATAAGTTGCTGATCAGGCTCCATGGGCCATGAACCCGGTATGTACCGCTGAGAGTATGAAGCATTTGCCTCCTCGATCATATCTCTTATTTCCATGACATGTCTCATTCCTAACGAAAGCGCTAATTTCATACATGCTACGCTCGAATTTCGGTCTTCCATAAAGTGCAGATAGTCTCCTCTACAGAGCCCTTCAATGAACTCCTGTTGACATTCATCCCGCGACACATATTGTATGCCTTCAAACAGCTCCGGGATGCCGGTATATGTCACATGATCAATTGAAGCTTGAATCATGCTTTCTGTCCAACCTGCATTTGAGAGGCAATCATGAAGGATTTGAAAAGTGTTGGAATGAATAGCAAACTCCATGGGATGTAAAGCAAACGGTAGGTAGTCGAAATTTCTGGCCGTATGGTGCAAGTCATTTGTATAATAGCCATGATTGATAAGAATAGTAATTCTTGTCCGACAGCACTGAATCAGATCGCCTCGGCGGGAATTTGCACATAGCCTCAGAAGTCGGGCAATTAGATACTCATCCATGAGGAACATCAGATCAATGAGAGGCCAATATGGGTAATTCTGTGTCAACGCAAGAATCAGGCCTGAACCACTAGCATCCTCTAACATATGGCGAGGATTCTCGGCAAAGTAGATTGTTCCATCGCCATACTCAATGAATCGATTATTGAAGTCAAAAATATGTCCGTCTCGGGCTTGTATGAGCGTATGAATGAGACCAACATGATGTCGCTCATCAAAGCAGAATTGTAGTTCAATATTTCCCCAAAATTGTGCCAGACAGTACTAGTCAAGAAGTCGGAATTGAGGAACATGCCAATCCTCAATATAACAGCCATTTCGACGCCACGGGGAAAAATGTAATTCAATCCATTCTGATTTTTCCGACCGCGGAGGTGCTACCTGTAGCAGATACTCAAGCATATCCAATCGCTTCTTAGAAGTTGTTGCAGACTCTCGGCTAGTAGAGTCAAAGGAGTATAACATTAGATCTAATATGGTTTTGGGCGAATCACCCATGCGTTTCAAAACCCGATCTCGCGGAGATGCTAAACCGTTCGCGAAAAGTCGTCTCATCTCGCAGAGATCCAAACTTTCTATGGCTTGAAATAGCGGCGAGGCTTCTGACACGGTATTGTAAGTAGTTAAAGTCCTCGTCACGTAAGGATTAAGTGCTTCTTGCAGTATGTGAAGTGATGTGGTCCGTTGACTCAATGGAAATTGGAGCCGAATATGTGTTTCAGTTGTGATAGCTGGAGTGATGCAGTGCCCGCCCTGAATAACGTTCATTGCATCCCAAGGTTCGAAAGTTGTAACTTCGACATCGAAAAAAAGCACTTTATAAATGGTCCGAGAGATTCGTCGCTTGCGGGCTCTTTTCCTGCCACAAGCCAATGCGTCGGAACCAGATGGAACATTGGTATATGTAGCACTTTGTTCAGATGACCGTGATGATGTTGTGTCATCACGATTTTCCCCTAGAGACCGAAACCCTCCATGCTGCATCAAGCTCACAAGTTCGCGAGCCAAAAGTTCGCGAGCCAAAAGTTGATGGTCAAAGGTCTGCTGAAGGCTTTGCATGCCTTGAAGCAGTTGGTTTATATTAGATGACATGACCATGGTTTGCGAGTTGGATTGATCCATCGCACGAGACATGTCTTGCAACTCCATATGAGTCTGGTCGACAACAAGCTCTATACGTGCGGATGATTGAGCTATTGTACGAGATATGTCTCGCAGCTCCATATGAGTCTGGCCGATGTTAAGCTCTGTACGAGCGGATGTGTCGGAGACAGCTTGAAGCATAGTAGTCGCAGCGGTGAGCGACTCGTTGGTTGTGTTTTGTACCGTACTTAAACAGGGTCAGCATCAGAAGCCGTGTCAGGACACTATATATGTACGTGATAATGTTATCATTTACCATAAGGACTTGCGTTTTGGCGTGCTCAAGGCGCGAAAATTGAGATCTAAAGACCTCCTTCTGGGATGCGTATTTCACCTTCGTCCACCATCTGGATCTCTTCGTGCCGCCTAGCCTTGTCGAGCATTCGTTGAGTTCTGCTTTAATGCCGTCAATAACATCAAGGCATTGTTTGATTGATGGCTCATGTTTTGCAACGAGCAAACCTTGCGGAAGTCCGTTCAGGCGATCTGAGGTGTCCTGTACAACACCTGATAACGCGTTGAGCTCGGTGGCAAGAGACACTATTTCTTTCGGTGCGTTTTTGACATCGTTATAGAAACCTTTCAGATATAGACACCCAGAAAGAAGTTGACCAGTGAGACCAATTAAACCTGCTACACTAGCAGAAACGCTCAGAGGATCTGCCATATTGAGAACGGGTCGAGACGTGATATGGAAGTGACTTTGCAACTGATGACAGGACCTCTTATTATAAATCTCTGCGCTTCATGGAGCCGCAGCAACGGGGAGATATGGCTGAATTTTGCCAAGTCACGAAACCTTCCTTATTTTTTGTGTCGAATCAATGCAACATTGCTGCAGCCAGCTCTGCATGGTGGCTGGGGCCGCCCACTCACATTCGTCTATTCGACACCCCCTCTAAGAATCATGCCTTCTCATGAAGACTATCCAATTGTACACCTCCGCTTCGACAAGATACAAGCATCCCGCGCACCGCTGCATTTGAAGGTCTTGCGACCATTTAGCCCGGCAGTCTAACAGAGGTCGTGCATTTGTACAAGCAGCTAACTAGCAGCTAACTAGTTACCCTAGAGGTATGTGTTATCTAGGCAATGTTATATCGAGTTATACTTCCCTATCGTGCGATAAGATGGCTTCTTCAGAACCGAAGCTCTAGAATGGGGAAGTAGATAGCCGATTTTATATCACGATATGTCAAATCTGGGAAAGGAATCAGTGAAATGGAATTGTAACGCGTCAAAACAAGCATTGCGGAGCTGCAATATGGCACCAACCCGAGAAGAACGACGGGTTGTTGGATTTTGGTGCCATTTCCCAGCCTTGAAGAAACGAATTAAGCTGCCGGTTCAAAGTTTCCCCGATCCGGTACATACGACTTCGAAGCATTCGGATCACTAGGCACAGCTCTATGTACTTCACCCAGAAAAACACCAGATCAACCACCAAAGAATATATTCTGTTGTCGTAGATACTGGAATATCTTTTCAAATTCTAAAGAGCTCCAGATTCGGGAGAATTATGTAGTAACTGAGAGTACAATTTGGATAAAAAGCTGGTAGCATGCCCTAAACACGGTTGGGGTTTCTACTACGAAAGAGCCCTAGTATAGCATGAAATTCCGGACGACGTCTTCCTCATTTGCGGTGTTGATTGTATCATTTTCGACATTCGTAAGACGCTGATGATCATCGGCACGGTTGAGTTGCTAAGCAAATATTAATATTGAGATATTGACAGTTCTAGGCACGGTTTATTATTGTTGAGATTGCTTGGGTAGCTTTTCGGACGATTTTGCGGCGAAATCAAAGAACGACTCACATGCAAACACGGCCCATTTATCAAGTACTTTACAGGAGCGGGATTTCTGACCATTTACCCAGTCTCGATCAGGGGGGGTTGTGATCCTCATAAGTTAGTCAAAAAAGCTTCTCCTTTCCTCCCTAGCAACCAAACGTAAACCAACCCGACCAATTCGGGCTCCGCATATCTCCGCTCCATTCACCAAACAAGCCGTATTGCAAAGAAATCATCTTCCGAAGCTGCAGAGTCACTGTTGCGGACTTTCTTAGGACAACAGCACTTCTATACATATTCGACAACTGCTGGAATTTGCACTGCCTGCTGGCATGATGCAACGCACAACTCGGATGGAATAACATGTGCCCCGCCTGGCACTGCCACCCCTGCAGGCAGTGTTCGTCACTTGTACTATCTTTACAGCAGCCGTGAGGAACCCAGCCGGGCGGTGGAGCGGCTGGTGTTGCTGTTACGCAGTTGGTAGTGGCTGTGGCATTCGATGCGGATGTGAAAGAAGGCGCACCAAACACAAACAAGCTCAATCTATTTGACCCACCGTAAATCTCAGGTGAATTTCCGTAACAAGTGATATTGCAGAGCGCATTTTCATCAGGTGCGAGTCTTCCCACGCTCAGGATCCGGTTTGAGCAATAACACTCCCCGGAATATTCAGTTCCGGCATATGTATATCCACCAGTTTGGCAAGTAATTTGGCAGAGTTCATTAGCCATAGCTTGCGATCCCTCTAGCACATCAGTACAGACAGGCGCTCTTAAAGTGTGTGCGTCTTCCCAAATATCTAGGATTGATCCCCAGAATGACACAACTACGCATATGTAGCAGTTGTTTGCTCCACAACTTAAGCTGAATTTGCAGGAGGAATAATCTGCATCTTGCTGCCCGACTCCTCTACTTTCCACGTCATGATTTTGATAAGTTCATCAGCAATTCCAAGGGCAGAATAACAACCCAAAGCCACTCTGATCACTTGTGCTGCCCCAGAGAACGGAGTAACCCCCTTTCTCGAAAGGCAGGTTGTCGAACGTGCAGTAAGTAGGCAATAACTCGAAGAACAAAAGGCAATACTTTACTTAATCAACGTAATACCCATAGAAATGGCAAGTAGGTCAAACTGCAGGGTAAATCTGTGCTTAGTACTAACGAAGTTTTGGAAAACACATCAGGCGGAAAAGATATTTGGAGGTGTATTCTCACGGGATTCAATGTCCTCTGTCGGTCAGGGGAGCCGGACCGGCGATTAGCCCGACTTCCATAACGCTCTACAGGATATCCTTGGTCATCCATTCTTTGTCCTCCGCTGGTTTCTATGATTCCATGACATCTAATTTTCAGTTGCAATTGCTTTTTCGGGAGCTGCAGCTTATTCCGTGGAGACGACCGCGTTCGGAGTGGAGCCCGATACATTCTCCGGCCTTTGATTATGACACTTCATTGAGTGATAATCCTTCCCCCTTTAGACTCGCATGCCGTTGGAACATCGAGACAATTCTCTGATGGAGCATCAATATATTTATTAATACAGACGCTTCGTATAGCTCTCTGGCCAGGTTGGTTACCCATTGAGGCAATTTTTGTGTCGGATTTCGTTTTGTCTCGCCAGATTAGTCCATAAGCTTTCTCTCTGTCTCTCATACTTAACGGCGATGGATGGAATCAATAACTACGTCTCGATTTGAACTGTATCATGTCGTCTTCCTCCGACGCTTTCATTCTTCTATTCCAGAACTGCATATTCAATCTATGACGGTGCGGAGGTCAAATAAGCGAGCTCCTTTATCGCCCAACGATGACAGAGCGATGGTATCAAAGTTCATAGACCCTACACATACCTCAGTCAGTGCCGCTTTGACATTTTCAAATTCATGTTTCTTGGCTGACAGTCAAATAGCAGATTGCCATCGAACCAAAACAGCCACCGCTGAGTCACAAAGATCCGGGACTGCTGAGTACCCCAGTATCAGATACATCTAAACTGGACACCGCAATCAAAGACACACTTGCATCGTTATATTCAGAGTCTACGATAGCAAAGATATGGGGCATTGCCGAACGAGCTCTTGATAAGGTGAGTGGCATTTCTATGAAGCCGTCCTGCAACATGCAGTTCCTGACATGTTCTCCCTATTCAACCCCACCAACTCTTTACCCGGAGTACACCAAATCCGAAGCAACAGCATATGTATATCGAGAGCTTGATTTCTGGACCTCTGGGTTCTTTCCGGGCAGTCTATATCTACTTCTTGAAAGACAAATAGAATATGCCCGGGAACCATCGCCATATTCGGGTCTACCTCAACTACCACATCCTCTCCAACTACAGTATGCATGAAAATGGTGGACTCACAACCTCACCAAAATGCCTACCTCAAGACAACCCACAACCTAAGCTTCATGATCTCATCATGGGCTCGAAAAGCATGGGAACTGAACCACGATCAAAAGGCATACGAGAGTCTACTCACAGCTGCGCAGACTCTTGGTTCGAGGTATAACGAAAAGGTTGGGTGTCTAAGATCTTGGGATACTTGCGTCACGAAACGATATTCGTTCATGGATCCTACCAAAGACTTCTTCGTGATCATTGTGAGTTGAACTGGCCTTTTTCTAGAACGAGGGGATAAAAGCTGATCTAAAGTAAAACAGGACAATATGCTAAATCTCGACCGCCTCTTCCGGGCTAGTGTCGAACCCCGCTCTCCGCACCTCTACAACATCGCCAAAACTCACGTCCAATCCACCCAAACCCATCTCATCCGACCCAGTTCCTCCACCTTCCACGTTGTGAGCTTCGATCAAGCAACCGGGGCTGTAAAAGCCAAATTCACGAACCAAGGGTACTCGGACTCTTCATCTTGGTCGCGTGGCCAGGCGTGGGCCATCGTCGGGTTCGTGCGACGTATGGTTGGACTGGGGATATGAGTTTTCTTGACACCGCTCGCAGTTGTGCGGATTATTTTCTCAAAAGGTTGGAAGAGAGTGGGAGTAGGGTGCCGCCGTGGGATTTCGATGCTCCAAATGAGGATGGGAAGAGACCAACGGATACTAGTGCTGCTCTGGTAGCTTGCTATGGACTTCTGCTCCTTCACAGGTCTCCCACTTCCATGAGTCAACAATCCCCATATCTCAACGCTGCCCTGTATATCCTTTCCTCCGTCTGCAACACTCAACTTAGTGCCCCGGGCAAATTCGTAACAAGTAAGGTGGAGGTTGAAAGTGTGGAGCATGGAAAGAGTTTTGAAGATAGGAAACTAGTCGTTGAGATGGGAGATGGGGAGGATACGATTCTGAAGGGTGCGACGATCAATAATTATGAATTTGCACTAAGGAGGTGGGCAGATCATGGTTTGGTGTATGCGGATTATTATTTCTTGGTGATGGGGAATTTGCTGTTGGAAATGGGCATCGGGGAGAATTTGGTTAAGAAGTAGATTGGAAGTAATAGTTGCATGCTTAGAGGCAGTGGTCAGGATAGAGATCAAGTTCTTTAAATCTCATCAACCACATCTGCACCTCCTGCACCTTCGAGGCATTGACTGCATTCCTTAAAAGAAAGATGTCACGAGACTTAGACTCTCTAAAGCTTCGATGCAGTATGCAAAGCCTCCAATCGATGCTTGATCTTCAAGTTCCGGTCGTCTCGAAGGCAGAGGTGCGCCACCTGGAGAGGTATCTGCCACACCAAAGTATGGTGTTGGATTCGTCAAAGGTTCACCTTTGCAAGGCAATCGTCTCCTTACATCTGCGCTAGTAAGTGAGAAGTTTTACCCTGTCGCAATGCTGCAAAATCGATCCATCAAGAATACATTCCAGAAAACGTGGCATCGCTCATCTTTTTCGATACAGATTTTACAAGGCGCCACGAAAGCCATACATTTGATTAGATATTCGGCTGACGTGGTCAGATCTTCATCTTCTACACTCAGTTGTAGTTGCTCAACCGTTCGTGTCATACTTCCCACGATTTACCAAGCTGAGGGTCCACGACCGCTTCCGATGGTATCGAATGCACAGATGACAAGTGCCTGTAGGTTCTCTACAGAAAATGATTCCATGCTCTGAAATATCACGGCGTTTCTGCTTCTCTTCGAATATCGCGCTCTCATTTCCGCATCGCTCAGTCTTGGATCATTTGAGAACCGCACACATAGCGACACAATTGCGTGAAATATTGTCTCGAGCTTCTTGCGTTGAGCTGCATCTTTCATCCTTTCGCGAAATTACCTGACATGAAGAATTGGGATGTAGGGATGTATGCTGGTGAAGTTGATTTCGACCAAAGCATCTATCAGGTCATCTGAAGGCAGTTCTCTCCCTATGATCCGAAGGTGTTTTTCTGCTGACTGAATCGTGTGCAATGAGAGCACGGCTGCTGCCTGGAGCACTTCGCCTTCTTCATCCTGCATTGCTGACACCTTGAGTAGCATCAGCGCCTGAAGAGTATATGTAGAGATTTCTGCGCACGCTGGCCCGTCCTCTTCTGCTGAACCCTTGGTCATCTTGCCGTTTGCCTTTGGATCAGGATAGTTGTCCTTAGCGGCCTGGTTCTGAGTCGCATAGGAGCGCATAGCTTAGTCCATAGACTTGTATAATGAAGCATCTCATAGATAGTTTGTTCGATTGTCACAATGATGACAAGTTGGAGGCTGGGATGACCACCACAGTGAGGTTGTAAGGGATGCGTTTGCGGGGTGCTGCAAGAAAGCTTGGCAGGTGGGTACTTGCAGTAAGCCATGCCTCTTCTAGTAGCGTACTAGCGCCCCAACCACAAGCTTCTAACCTTACTTTGTAGAAAATTTCTGGAAATTTGTTGTCTTCAGAAGCTGCAGTGCAAGAAAACTCTCTTCAACAGATCTCAACCCAAACACTTTTCCTTTCTTTGGCAGCGTAAGTCTTCTGAAAAACAGCCAGAGCACCCTCGGCATATCGGCAGATGTCGTTGAGCAACTCCCATCGCTGGGCTGTACATCTTTCTGGGGTTAGTGACTATCTACAAGCCTCTAACATGGGCAAGACTGCAACTATCACGGGACAAGGATACCCGAAGCTTAGTGCATAAGTCCCAGTAGCTCTCGTCATTACGCTGTAGGATCAGCCGTCCAGTGCCCTGTAGAACTGAGGGTTATGAGGGGTCCAGCTCGCCGTATAGCTGGGAGCGCTCGGCATACAGGGAGTTTATGGCAAATGATTAGAGGCTTCAGGGCCTATATAGAGAGGCTACTTACCTGTGGGTTGAACTTCTCAACCGTGGCAACAATCACTTCTCAATATGAAGGCAATTTTGCTTAGGTAGGTCTAATTCTCTTTCTAACTATGGGTAAGAAGCCCTTCTAATAAGGATGCCTCTTCTTCGATCTAATCTTTTCAAATACACATTAATGGAGCGGTGGCAATCCGGTGATTGAACTGGTGAATGAAGCGACATTACCACTGTAGAGCAGCAATCATTTTAGTCCTTTACTACTACAATTATATGCATTGCACGTGATGCTATACGCCCTATATAGCCTAGGTCCAAAAATATGAGCTTCGTCCCCTCCACTCTGTCCCCCTGGTATTCTCCTCCAGCCGAGCCGACTACTCTTGTTGCGGTGTAGCTCCACCAAAATTCCATGCTGACCCTGCTTTGCAGACGTCAATAATTTAGCGATAATCACTGTATCATCAGCGGGAATTCACCATCATCAGACGTGCAACAGGTCATCACTTCCCACGTACTCGAGCCACCCAGCCAGCCATGAGCAGTCCTAATCATGAACCTGCATCTTGCATGCCCTTGCCCGACAGCCTTTCTCCAGATCTATGCCTGGATCAACCTACGTCAGCAGAACAAACACAGATATGGGAATTATACGCGGGAAAGTGGGGGAAAGTTCTACCGCTTCCCCAGTACCTGGAAGAGTGCAGTATGATGCTCCACGTCCCACTCGCGCGAAACGGAGGTATGATCTCGTGGATCTTAGTCGACAAGAACGCAGTTCCGGATCAGCGAGCCATCCTGAGTTGCTGCAAATCTTATCAGAAAAATGCTGTGGTAAGTGATAATGAGGGACATGTTCAAGACGGGATTGTGTGTCCTGTTTCAGGAGTCTTCTGCGACCCCCAATACCGCCGACGTGGTTACGGGAGGAGAATGATGGTTGAGATGGCCAAGAAGCTGCGAGACTGGCCATCCGAGCGTGGAAAGTGTGTGGGTAGTGTCCTGTATTCGGATATTGGGAGGGACTTCTACGGCCAGATTGGATGGATCCCCGTGTCCCAGAATACACATTATGAATTTCCCGCAAAGACACATCCCAAACAGCAAGGTACTACTGCGCTTTACTCCGCAGACTTGGGCACTTTGTGTAGAGAGGACGAGATTCTGATGCGCAAGGACATGGCAACGCCTTCAGACAGGACAAGACTGGCCATCATTGCCGATCACGACCATATGCTTTGGCATCATGCGAAAGAAGAGTTTGTATTCGACAAGGTCTTCAACAGGAAACCGACGTTGAAGGGAGTCATGATAGGAGAGACAGGCAAGCGAGTCTGGGCTATTTGGACTCATCGGCTCTATTCTCCTCCTTCCTCAGAAGACGCCTCGAAAAATACGCTGTACATCTTGCGGTTGGTGATCGAGAACGGAAGCGATGCTGTTTCAAGTACAGATAAGATGGAGATCCAAGCTAAGCTCGGAACTATCATTCAGGAAGCGCAGACTGAAGCGGCGAAATGGGAGCTCGCCAAAGTCAAAATCTGGAATCCTTCGCCACTGGCGGAAAACCTGATCGAGCAGATGGGTATCAGTTACAAGAGGGTGGAAAGAGAGAATGAGTCTGTCGCTAGTTTACTTTGGTATGGGGAGAAAGTCACTGGTGATGGCGTTGAGTTGGTTGCGAATGAGAAGTATGCATGGTGTTAACTTGGATGTGTATATCGATGAGCATAGCATTGCCATGTAGCAGTGTACGTAGATCTTCGTCCATGGTAAATCTCATTTGATACTTCCAAGCTGAGTGATCACGGAATGTCTCTAACAAATCATTCTGAACTATGATGGTACATTAAGGGGCCATAGTATCCCCTCTGTTCTCAGATCGGCGAACAATATTCCAGAACAACATGTCTTGTGAGGCACACAATTGGAGATACCTAATCATCACCTATTCTGAACGATGCTCTCCTAGATAACGTACTGTTCGTCATACTTCAGTAAATACAAGAAAGAATTGGATGAAAACAGATCGACTTACTCGGAAATCCGGATTCTCCCTATCAGTAAGATCCTCAAACACAAAAGCATGAGAAGTCTTCTGATCAGCCTCCAGCGAGTCCTCAGATGATGACTCCACATTGAGAGCAGACATGGCAGCGACCCTCTTCGCCTTATCACGTTGAACATAGATGAATCGAATCATGAGTAAGAGGATGTTCAAAAGCACATAAAGACATAGATGGGTCGTGAGGGCCTTGTGGTAACGAGGTTTATCACCCGGCTGAAAGATCTTCGATTTGTTACTATGTTACTCTAGACGTTGTCAATGAAGGAAGAGATACCTGTGGTGCTGCGACATTCCTACCTGTCTATGCAATAAAAGTGATTGCCAAGGTTGTGGACTTCTTTGTTTGTCGGGCGACGTTTCGAGAGATGAGTGAGAACAGCATGTTTCCTTCGACGAGGGCAAATTGCGTGCAGTAGAATGCAATCAGCAGACCAACTAGAGTGGCTGGTCTTGGAGCAATGGCATACATGACAGCACTTCCAGCAATAGGTGGTCTATCGCACAGATTAGCTTTATCGCTGTAGGTGTGAAGGGAATATGCACTAATGTATCAAGTGCAGGATGGCAAAGGAAAGTATGGTACTCACAGAGTCCATGCATGCATGACCAAAATGGTTTGTCCTGTCTTCTGCGAAAGCCAAGCACTCCCGACCATGACCACGATGGTGATAGCGCCTTGTGCGATGTTCAATAGATCAGTCTGGAGAGTTGAAAACCCAAAGCTGGCAATAATCAGGTTAGAAAAGACACCGAGACCTGTGGTGAACAAATTGGTTCACCCCTTCACCTAGGAAGACGACTGAATTTAACTCCCACAATGAGTGTACTACACAGTTGAAGCATAACGTACAACCAAGTTACAGGATCTAGAAGAGTTTCAATGAGCTGGTAATGCCTGTACTACTTGTTTTGAATGCCGGTTTCGTTATGTCGAACACGCTCAATCACCAGACGTTTTTCATCTTTAGTGAAGCATTTCGCCGCCATGGGAGAATCAGGCAGCCACCAGCCGATGAAACATGCCCAAACGCCAGTGACAAGACCTAGGACGAGGAACAGAAGTGGCCATGACTTGATGGAATGTCCAATATAACTGTTGCAACATTAGCACGTGCCGTCTGGTGCCCTTTGATTTTGAACCTACTGCGAATAACTGTAGGCAATCAGACCTCCGACCATAAGTAGAACGCCAGTCATGCAGTACCACATACTGATCAGAACAGACTGCTCCTCTCTCGTGTACAAGATAGAAGTCATGATGATGAAAGCAGGTTGAACCGCGGCTTCAAAAACACTAGTGTTTTATTCAGCAAAGTAGAAGATTGAGTATCTTGCAAGCAACTCACCCGAGCAAGAACCTCACAACCATCAACCCTGCAAAATTATGGATAGCGGCGCTACACGAGATGACTGCTCCCCAGCAGAAGACACTTGCACCTAATTAGCAAGCTGCCCAAGACGCGGCGAGATCGTGCTGACATACTTTGCAACGAGATACTTTGCAACTGGCAACTTTTGGAGGAGTCAGTTTGTTGGATATTCGCCAACGAGAACACCCAGGTAGAGGGTGGTCCCGAGCTGGAGCTATTAGCTAGAGCCCACACTTTCTATTTGTGGATGGGGGAAAATTACCCATGAATAGTCGTTCCCAACGAGTTTCACATCCTTCTGGATGCCCATGATTAAGCTGAATCCGAGTGTGCCCTTGTCCAACGACTGACAGAAATATGTCTACTACTGTGAGCTACTGGCCTTCTAGTATTACTCTAATGAATCTACTTACACCGAGCATGCATGATAGGATCCTCCTGTTGACTGTCCAGAATAGCTTTTTGTTTAAAGCGGGATCAATATGAGCGAGCAGCAGCGGTTCCAACATACTTAGCAGTCTCTTTATCGAGGCCCAAATGCGTCATTAGGACAGAGTCAGGGGCAGCTGCGATCTCGTCATGCTGTGCGTGAGCATTTGCATTGTCTTGCTCGACTTTTTCGTTCGATATTTTCAGGGGAGCCGAAACGTTCAGATGTAGATATGCATTTCAGCAATAGCGAGAGGTGGAAGCATTTTACTTCGCTGAGCATCTCCTGGTATCATAGCTAGGTCATGAACATGCAAGGCTTGATTAGGTTCAATGCAACACGAAAAGCAGGCCGCCTATCACTTTTGCGACTCTTGGGTTGTGGTCTTGAGGCGGTCTCCGGGGGAAGTACCGGAAGACGGCCGTCACCAATTTCACAAACGCACTGGCGGGGTCATTGAGATCGAATTTATGACAACAAGAACTATGCACACAATTGCCATCAGCCACAGCTCGTGAACATATTGTATTTATAGAGGTAGTGACTGGCTATACCTATTCTCCTCTGATGAATTTTTCCTCACTGGCGTCAAGCACCGGTCTAAAGTTTCGCCGATCCGGTGCGACTTCGAAGCATCCCCGGATTTTCGTGGACCCCTAAACAATAATACACTTTCTCTCTCCACGTTACAACCACTCGTTCATCTTCACCCAAAACTCCATAATGGCACAAACACAAAAGCCACCCTTAGGAAAAGTTCTCGTAATCGGCGGATGCGGTTTCCTCGGCCATCACATCGTCTCTCTCCTCCACGACGCCTACACCTGTCAAATATCCGTCCTCGACTTACGCACCACACGCAACCGACATTCTTCTTCGTCAATTAGCTACCATGATGGCGATATCACCTCATCTTCCGCTCTTATTACCATTTTTAATGAAATAAAACCAGATGTGGTAATTCACACCGCTTCGCCAGTAGCTATCAATGGCACGAATGAGCTTTTTTATAAAGTCAATGTTGACGGGACGAAATGTGTTATTGAGGCGTGCCAGAAGAGTGGAGTGAAGGCTTTGGTTTATACAAGCAGTGCGAGTGTTATCAGTGATAATGTGTCAGATTTGGTGAATGCGGATGAGAGATGGCCTGTTATTCCGCCTAGTAAACAAGAGGAGTATTACTCTACTACCAAGGTATGTCTTCTGTTTTTGCTCTCCCCTCTCTATTCTTCTCTATTTCCATTCATATCCCACCACCTTCACCTTTGAAGCCATTCACTAACAATCAACTCCAGGCTGAAGCAGAATCCCTCGTCCTCGCTGCAAACCGCGCCCCCTCCTGTCCAACCCTCACCGCCGCCATCCGCCCTTCAGGCATCTTCGGTCCCGGCGACGTACAACTTATCCCCTCCCTCCTCAACGCTTACTACACCTCCAAGGACGGTTTTCAACTAGGCGACAACACCAACCTCTTCGACTTTACATACGTCATCAACGTCGCACACGCGCATCTCCTCTGCGCGCGAGCCCTCCTTTCCAGCTCCAGCATATCCACTATCCCACTCGACCACGAGCGCGTTGACGGAGAAGCCTTCCTCGTCACGAACTGCTCCCCCGTGCCGTTCTGGGACTTTGTGCGCGAAGTCTGGAAAGCGGCTGGAAGTACGAAAGGTACTGAACACGTGTGGGTTATAGGCAAGGAGTTTGGATTGGGGTTAGCAGGTGTGGTGGAATGGGTGGGGTGGGCGATAGGCAGGAAAATGAAGTTGACGAAGAGTCAGGTGCGGTTTAGTAGTATGACGAGGTATTATGATGTTGGAAAGGCGAAGAGAAGGTTAGGATATACGCCGCTCGTGCAGTTGAGCGATGGGATTAAGATATCTGTTGACTGGTTTGAGGAACAGAAGAGGAAGGAAGCCGAGAAGAAGGGGTTGTGAGTATTGGTGGGACGTTGGTAATTGTGAATAAAGGGGGGAAAAGAGAAAATTATTAGCGCGTTAATGATCTTTGTTGGATGTGATACCATAGAGCATATTCTTTAACCCTTCACATATACCCAGAACTTGTAATTACCTAGAATAAAAAATAGATACCCTTGCGGTGCTCATTTATTCAATAGTCAAACATATCCTCCGAGAGATCTCCAATAAAAGCCGGCCCAGACTTGAAGGGGGCCCTGGTCGCTCTTCTCGGATTTTGAAAATGCTTCAATCACAGCACAGCACAACACAATGTAACATAAAACAACAGAACAAACCCACACAAAGCACCTCTCATACGGTTTAAATCACTTCAAAACACTCTTAAAAAGTAGAACACCAAATCTCCAAAAAAAAAAAAAAAGCACCAACGGCCCACGACCACAAATGTATTGATTGGTATGGCGAATATAGAGTTAAGTAGGTAAGGTAAGTAGTAGGTAGGTAGGTAGTTATTCAATTCAACTGATATCAAATCATAAAAAGGCCGCCGACCCAACCCAACGTCCAACCAATCAGTCAACCAACCAAACCAAGCAACCAAGTCCAAACTTGGTGGGCCAGGGCAAAAACGGTTGTGTATGGCTTTACTTTTGCTCAAGGGGGCTCTTTGATGTTCGCGTGCGCCTCCACCCCCTCCTCTCCCACATGCGCTCAACGCACCTGCACCCCCACCAAATATTGTCCCGGCCCGAAAGAATATACGTAATGCATTAAGAGGGGGTTTCTTGGTCTTCTTACTTTTTGTGTTGTGTTGTATTGTATTGTGTTTTGTCGTGTTTGTGTATTGGGTATCTCAAGACCCAGATATGAATCCTTAATCCATCCCGCCTCTTGTAGAGAACGCCGCGGCTCTCATGTATCATCTCACCCAGCACCCGTCACTCCCACAGATCCGTTTGGCGGCGGCCTTCCCCATCCCGAGTTGCGATATTCTCGCCTCGAATGATCATGGCTATCTGGGGTCCGATTTTGGGCTTCTCGATAGGGGGCTGGATGTTCTAGATCTTGGCCTTGCCATTGTTGAGGAGGTGTATTCTGATTTTGAGGGCCGGCGGCGGCCATTGATGGATCCTGTACATGTCTTACGCTGCTTTCCTTTTGCCATGCAGGATGAGCGGGGTCGACATCAACACGAGTCACTGCTGGAGCTACCGGTTTTCCATTGCCGTCTCGGTTTCCAGATCCATCAGTCATTTCTACTTGGTGTTTCACTCCACCAGTTGCACTAATGTCCCCATAGCGCTTGAGGATTTCTTTCGTCGTGATGTCGCTCGAGTTATTAAAGAGTACCGGATCATTCAGTATTGAAAGAAGATCTTCGGGTACCTATTTACAATTAGCAAGTTCCACGTCCAGTGTTGACAAGTTGCTACTTACTTCACACATTTGTTCATTACACTCAATAAGAGTGTGTACAACCTCAATTGCGAGGAAGTTATCATCGACCGGACCTTTGGCGTTGGTGTAGAGGATGTTAGGTGAAATGACAGTAGCAAGATTGTGTGTGTCCATCTTCGATCCTGATTCTTCATCGATTTGATGGAATGACGCCACCCAATTGAAGAAGGAACACAAAATCTCAAGGCAATCACGGTGAGATTTCGGAAGCAGACAGCAAGTAAGATGTAGAACCCTACGCCTCCTATCTTCGTCGGCTATTTTCTGTGAGGCGATGAATAATTTGTGCAGCTTGAAGGTCAATAAGGGATCGGGTAAGTCTCGGAGGTATTTCTTCAGAAGTGCCGCGACTTGAACAACATTCTGCCGACTAAGGTCTACAGCATCACACCCGTGGGTATCGATTTCTGCCAATGTCTCGTTCAACTTCCTGATGTTTCCATTCTTTCTGAAAACACCTTCTACTGAAAGATCCATCTTTCTCATTGCGGCAATTGCATCATCGACAATGGCAGGGATCTTCAGGGCTCCAGGACCAACACCATCAGTTGACTCGGCACCATCTCTTTCAATGATGACTTCGAGTGGTACGCCGAAGACTCCCTTCTTCTTGACTCCTTTCTTATTACCCTCGTTCTTGAAGGCTTTACCCATCTTGTTCCAGAAAGTAGGCTTCCTCGTTTCAATCAAGTTAAGCAGCTCTTCCATCGTGAAATGACCTTCAAGTAATGGCTGCATAGCAATAACTGCAACATGGCGCACAATGAAGTACTCCAAGGCTGATAATTCAGAGAAGTACCTCTTACCTTCTCGCCTCGGTGCATGCTGCAACGATTGATCGAGCTCATTACCGGCCGAAAAAGTTCGTTGATGGCCACTGATGAGTTTTGGCTCAGTGATAGACGTTCGGAATAGCTCATGACGAGCATGCTTGTAAGCATTTGGCCGTTGCTCTTTGGCTTGTTCTGCTGCGACAATTCGTGGAATGTCGTCTAACGTCAGGGCATCTTGATGCCCAAACATTAGCTCCGTCCTTGATTGTCCATCGCCATCTTCTACGATTTGGAATTCGTTGTTCCTTGAATCTGATCCATCAGCACCGGCGGAGCCTGGCCTGATACTCTTGCCTTCAAGACCATCCATTATCCGCGATGTTCTCGCCTTTTTGATGGTAGAAGACAGGTGCTTGTCCATCCGAGTGCTTCGTAGCCGCCGTACGTCATTCAGTGTATTTTCATAGGATGATTCACGAGGGGTTTCATCCATCGGAGCTCCATATGACTTTGACCGATTATCAGACCTCAAGAGAGGAGGGTCATCCTGCGCAGGTACTCTGTGACCTTCGCTGGAGTTATAGCCATTCAAGTTAGGGTCGTCAGAAGTATGTGGCAGTGTGCCGGTGGTGCGTAGTATTTCGAGTAACCGAGCCAAAGCCACCCGCAGGAGGAAAACGTATTGTTGTAGCCTCGTAACTTTCTCAAATCCTGAAAGCACACTAGGGCTCTGTTCCGCACAATCGTTACAGTACAGTCGTGACTCCTCATCATTAAATCTGACATCTTGAACATCTTGGCTGAGCTCGCGTTCACAGTTGCTACATTTCAGACATGCCAAATGCCATCTCCTTTCCTCAAGGCGTGCGCATTCGTCCTCGATAGGCTTCTGACATGTGATACAAGAGTCGGAATTCGCTGCGGAAAGTCCAGGAGTTCCTGTAGTGGCTTCTAACGATCTGTTATCGTTTTTTACCGAATCCATGTCGCCCAAATCATCCAAGAACCGATGAAGTCCTTCTGGATCTCTCTGCTCTCTTTCCACCTTAAGTGCGCCTTGCAAACAAATACGTATCAAAAGTTTCAAGTAATGAGCCAGACCAGTAACAAGCGCAAGAAGTTCTTGTGTAACGCCAAGTTTCCGTACTCCTGTTTCTTGAGTTTTAGACAGAAGGGAGAAGAATGCTACAATCTTCTTGCATAGCAGTTTAGCTTCGCGTGAGTACGACAATCCTGGGAGTCATTAGCAACTGGCCATCATGCCAATGACACTGGACACTTACCCTTTGATCCTTGCTGCGTCATCAAGCCATCTAACTTATCGGCAGAACAGAACAGAATATCGACATGCCATATAAATTTCTTCGCAACCATTACACCATCCATGTAGGCACCGTTACTCACATGAAGAAGCATATCAGAGATACAAGCTGCTGAGGACTCCTCGAACGTTGATAGGACACTCCATATTCGATAGACCTTTTCCTCCATTCGCTCTTCTTCTATGCGCACCGCATTCCGGCCTTCTTCATTCATATCATCTTCCAGTTGTGGTGCAACCTCTTGTACATCTTGCGGCGACGCCAGCCTCACATTCCAAAATTTGTGAATCATGTAGCACTCAGGATGCCAGTGTTGGTTCTGACCGTTCCGGAAAATTTCAACGAATTGTTTCAAGATGGCGGTTTGGCATCCATTACACCGCTGCGCGAACTGAGTCGAATAATGGTAATGACAGTATACCTGTCCATCATGCTCGTAATAGCTATCCTGGGCGCCAAATACTGTCGGACACACTGAGCATGTAAAATGGTCAATGTGATACTTTCGCTCCAGGGCAGTTATGTAGGATCCACGTAGTGCGCCATTACATTGATGGCATATCAGATCTAGTCGTCGAAAGTAATCCGTTTCGCAAAGAGGATATTGTCCTTCTTCATTTTCTTCATCCACCGGAAAGAACTTCGACGCGACTATTTGACCACAGTCCTGTGAACACCAGAGTCAGAATAAGTACCTACAGAACAGGGACGGGAAGATTATAATGAACATACCCGACATCTGAAGCAATCCAGATGAAATGTGCCTCCCAGCGCACGAACAAATTGACCAGTTAAAGGTTCACCGCACTTCTTACAAACTCGCAAGCTTCCACTCCCTGTTCTATTGTTCCGCGTCCTTGATCGATTGCGCTCACCACTCGTTTTACGATTGCCGTCCCGTGGCCCTTCTCTATCCCGTCCATTCGCGCTCCCTGCTGGTGATGGCATTCTATCTTCCGACGAGTATGCGCCATTTGGCCTTTGTAGATGTTGATCTTGCATCACCATATTTCGTTCCGAATGATATCTTCCTGCATCATCGGAATGCGAGGAGGGACCATGATGGTCCCCTTCAGCATAGGGGCCTCCCTCCGATTGAGGACCCATTATTTGCTGATCAGCCGTTGTTACCCACTATCTTCAGACCTAGTAAACCCCCTATTATGGCGATGAGATTGTATGAAGGGGGTGCTTAAATCGAGCACTTGGAATCGCGTTCGCCAACGTGGTAGATTGTATTTGATTTTGATGCTATCTTGGCCCTTGCAGATTGAATCACTCGTGTCGTCGGGGTTGAATTGCTTGAGAATCTGACGTTTATCGACTCGCAAGGGTTCCACTCAATTGACCTCCTCATGTGCGAAATGTTGGCGACTTAGAGATCAAGGAACATACAGGCTGCAGAACCTGAAACGAGAACCATGGAACAAAAACGATACAATTCGCGACCTTCCACCTCCTTTTTTCCCTCTTGTATTTCGAATCGTTCTACTAAAATATGTATCAATCCGAGATGATCCAAACTTTGGAAGATGTTGAGCCCGAGTCCTATAGTCGATCCAGTGTTGAAATCGCGTGGAACAAATCCCCCACGCACTTGGAAACAAGTGGAATGGATGGGTTCGAGGAAAGTTGGCGGCGGTGTGTGTAGGGTTTAACTCCTTGGGAGGGATATCGCAGAGGAGAGTTCGAGGAGTTTGGTTCGGCAGTAGATTCGAAAGATGGAATCGCGACCGAAGGAAATGGCGCCAGCTCTTGAAGAATCGTGTGAATGTTTTTGGTGTTTTCTGTGAGCCCTCCTAATAAATAAGTCTTGCAGGTACGTTGGCAGTAGTAGGTCGTGGTGTAGGTACTGTATAAATCGGTAGGAAACGGTTTCTACATTAATGAACGTGGTTTTATGGCAAGTTGTATTTGAATTGTGAAGAGAACGAAAGTGAAGATATTAATTTGAATTTAATTGGAATCTGTATTTCTTTTTTCTTTTTCCTTTTTCGAAAGACGATGCGAATGTTGTAAAGTAGAGTAGAGGAGAGGTTTTTGAGAGGAAATGGAAATGGATACGACTGAATTGGGGGAGCCAATTTCATATGTGCTTTGCTTCACCAGTTTTAGGAGTGATGTTTTGGAGGTACCAAAGTACCAAGCTTTTGGTATTTTAAGCCTTTTTGCCTTATATGTGTGGCATGAACATGCTAAGATCAGGTCGCCGATAATATGTTTTCTGCAACCCAAAATTTATCTTTCCTCAACGTCCAGAAATGTATGTCATTATGTTCCTCTCCGTATCATTCTTATTTACCTTGATTCAATAGACGTCTGGGGTCCTATCAATCTGAGTGAGTATGAGGTACGAATATAACATCAGTCAAAGGGAGATTTGCATTTCAACCAGCCCTGACTCCCTGGTGATGGAGAGAGGGTGGAGAGTCAAGACATTCATGGATCCTTCGGTCGCTGAAGTCGACTATTTCGAGTCACAAATTACATCTAAATTTATGATTGATTAATTGGCTGATTGAGAGACCCTTTCAGCTGGTGGCCCCATTGATGTTCCTGGGGTAGATTTGATTCGATATTCATCGTGGAAGACATTCCATAGTGTCCCAGGACTGGCATTCCTTACGATTTCTGGAACAATCATGGTGGGTGCAGAAATATCGACTGACATACGGATACACGGAAAGATGTGGCTGAATCGCAGAAACCAGATCTACCGGGACAGTACAGCTATACAACTCTATCTACCGGTAGATAAGATGCATACACGTACTGTACCCTGTATCAGTTAGCTGTTGGCTGCTATCAAAAGGCGAGGGTGGGGCATTGGCCCCTTTTTATCGACTTCATCCAAATTCGACCCCATACGGAAAAGTACAGCCGCAACGACTCACCTATTTAAAAATCGATGGGAGATGAAGAAGTTTCTAGATACAGTTTACTCAGTGTTCCGCCTTGACATGATCTCAGAATAATTAAGCTTATATGTGATGTCTTCCCTGGTAGTTCCACCTGACTACTGCAATGCGACGCTGAATCCGAGAGAACTCCACGAACATCGTCACCAATCACAGTTATCGCTATGCACAAGCAAACTTGCAAGCATAATCTGCATGTGGAGCACAGTCAAGGTGAGAACTATTCGTACCATGTTAGTTTCTTAACACGTTGAGAAGTTGCGGTATTGTGCTTACTGCTTTCAATGTATCAAGCTCAGACGAGAACACCGTCGTCATCCTTTAAGTCTTCTTCATCACCGGAAATATCATTCCCATCATTCCCTGGACTCAAACACTTTATGAAAGCCTCACCGAGTTTCATCTACTTATCACCCATGAATGGTGGCGTTAAGAACGTGCGAGCGACAGCAAGTGCTTATTGCCTAATGTTTTCGTGGATGAGTGCGGTGGCTTCTGCACAGAGAAATCTAGTGGTAACTAGAGAGCAAAGAAATCAAGTGTGATTTATCTTCTGCGGTGTAATCACCGAAGCTTTTCTATGAGCCAATCTCAAAAATACATACCCCAGACTGTATATCTCATGCTGCATGGCAAGATCGTCTCAAAGCTGGGATCGCCATCACCGACGGATAGCAATACAAGTCTTTCGGCTGCGTCATCCCTAAACCGTTACGACTGCCCCTAGTCTCCTCGGAATTTCTAAACCATTCATATATACTGCGGGTGATTGCACTCCACTAGTCGTGTCGAAGCCGATTGGGGACTCGAAACCAAGGATTTTATGAACAAAGCCGAAGATTTCAGCATGACCGATGGAGCGAGCCACTGTATCTGCGCTGCTCAAACGAAGGGAGGTCGAAGTGGTAACATTGCAAAAAGAATATCGCAGACCTTGCAGGCTACGGTGAAGTCGACAAGTGACTCGAACTTCAACGTACTCATACCTGTGGGGAATTCTTTGCAAGAGAGAAGTCCAAAAGTATTCGAATTATCGTGCTGCAGCTTACAGGCTAGACCTCGAAGACCCATCATACCGACTTGTAATTCTGAATGATGTTGAGGATTAATTCTATCAAGAATGAAGTTCAAAACTGCGCCCGACGAGCTAGTTCAAGTAGACATCACAGCCGCGCATCGTGGATACCATGGAAGTCTTCATATTCTTGATCATTGAGATGTCCAGTTTGAGTCCGGCTGGGCTAGTATTGCTAGTTGTTTCCGTACAAAGATCAGGCTGGAGTGCTAAATTTTATGGAATTACCGTCGTCGTTATCGACGTGCCTTGTTTCAATGTAGTATCTATTTGTGGTTTGACTGGTCTTATTAATGAGGAGCCATGAGTGATATGCAGTCCTGTCATGTCTCAACCTCATCGATTGCATGATGTAGTGTCTCTATACTGAACGCCAATTTCATACAAAACAAGGTTAGTTACGACCCGCCATGCGAGCGTCCAGACCCTATCACTAATCAGTAAGCGAAGTGCTCCGATATCTTCATCAGTATCTTCGGTTTGTATAACACTCATGAGCGTCTTTACATCGCGACGGAGCTCTGGAACCGTGAGTCTATGGCGCCAGAGATATTCTCCGTCGGCAATACTAAGAAAAGCGACCCTTGTACACTAGACATACGGTCACTTGGGATGACAGCTCTCCAACAGAACTCGCACTGATATATTATAGCTGGAACCGTTAAACACGGACTAAATAAGTGAGACATTGAGGTTATGGATTAAGTGACGTTTGGGGAGAAAGAGGACGGGTCGATAGTGTCAACAGCAGAATGAATGTGATGCATGCAATCGAGCTTCAATTTAGATATGTAAAAGCCATACAAACATCAGACTCAATCCAATGAATTTATACATGAACGCTCTAATTAAGTGCAGGCTGCGCACAAGCAGAGCAATCGATGAACGGTAGAGAGCCCCACAAGTGAGCAGAAACTGGCAGACCTACAGGCTAAAGCCGATGGGCATTCCTCTATATTTGGACGACACTGCGATTAAATCTCCTAATGCGCTCGTAATAGTCCATTGCAGAGCGCAATCACTTACAAATGTAGTGATGTGATATATATTCAGCATCTGAATTTTGCCATGTGGTGGGTGAGGTAAAGTTGTAGTTCAGCCTCATGTAGACTCCTAAATCAAGCTTAACCAAAAGTAGCTTAGACCGCTTCACTGCTAGTTACTTCCTCCCGAAATCCCAAAGCTCGAAACCCCACTCCCTACCCCAAGAACTTCTGTAATTAATTTCACCTTCCATCGTGAGCCAACTTCATGGAGACCATTTGAATTCTCGAATCAATTAATCATCTACAGAACTCAGATCACTCAGCAAACTGACCAGAGTTTTCGCTCATTATGTCGAATCACTCCGTTATTCGGATTGCAAAGGTAGTTATTCACAAGTAGCTCTCTGGAAACGCAAGGCTGACACTTTGTTGCAGGAGTTGGCGGATCTTCAAAGAGGCTCAGACTTATGTTAGTTGATATATGTTCATTCACACAGCAGCGTGCTACCGTTTATAACCTATTACTAACAATTCTGCCGTTATAGCTCTCGCGGTTGCGTGTCGAGATATCGATGTTAGGAGCGTTAAAGCAATCATTATTGGCCCTCCAGACACGCCTTACGAGTTCGGTTTCTTCGAGGTAAGTTTGGTCCATTGAATTTAGTTGCGCATAGCTTACTGAAAGTACAATAGTTTGCTGTCAAGTTCGGTAGAGGTCAGATCCTCAGATATCTTTAGGTTGAAGCCAACTGTTGGCTGACTTTGCGATATAGATTACCCAGGCAAGGCACCCAGTGTTGTAGCAACTACCACAAATGGTGGAAGATGTCGATTCAATCCAAACATATACGCCCAGGGCAAAGTTTGTTTGTATGCTTCCCCAATTTGAACCTATATTAGAACACTACTGATTCGAATAGATCTATCCTAGGGTATTTATTGTCTGCGAATCGAATGCATAAATGGGTCACTGATAGTGCGGTAGTACATGGCGCGGTGAACGCGGAGAAGAATGGTCATCTGCGCAAGGTCTCGAGTCGATTTTGATTTCCATACAGAGTCTGATGTCGACAAATCCCTATGAAAACGAGCCAGGTTTTGAACTTGCAAATGATGAGTCTGACAAAAAATTCCAAAAAGACTATGTCGCAAAGGTGTGGTTTGGTGAAAGTATTTTCTAGAGCCTGCTAATTTTGTTGGCAGATCCGTCATGAAACCCTTCGTATCTCAGTCATTCAGCGTTTAGAAGAATACCTTAAGATATCTCCCGCAGGAACAGTCCAGCCATATCACACGCCAAACAGCGATGAGGAGGAAGGCGATATTGAGAGAGAATTAAACGACGAATCCTCACTATCTTTTGAGCCCTTCAAAGACTTGTGCAAGCGTCGATTCCTCTGGTATTACGACTCATATCTTTTAGCTATTGAAAAGGCAAGGAAAGATGTTACCGATGGCCAGTCATTTACCCGAATGCCTTTCGAATGCACTGGGAACTGTATGGATGGAAAATTCAATTATACTGAGTTAGAAAGACGTCTGAAGCTTATACGCCAAATATTGGATGCCGAGACGGCTCATTGGGCTACCGAAGGTAGAATCTCGAACCAAAAGGAAAGTGGCGTCGCTGCCAATCTACAGCGCCAGTTCGAGCAAGTTGTGGAAGCATACAAGAAAGACAAATCCGTTACCCTCGATATCGAACTGGAAGACAAGAATCCTTTCGTCTGGAACCTCACATATTTCGGTCGGCCGATGACAAACTTAGATGGTGGGTTGTTCCGCATCAAGATTTTCTTCAGTCCGAGATTTCCAGAAGAACAACCAAGAGCTCGATTTGAGACACCACTATTCCACCATCGAATTGGTGCGGATGGTACACCTTGTTATACCGCTAAACGAGTTGACGATGCCAAATCCCACATTGAAGCTATTATTGAGGCGCTTGAGGAGATCTCACCACCGTATGATCCAAGAACACTGGTGAACCCGGAAGCATCGAAGCTGTTTTGGGGATCCGTCGATGATAAAAAAGTATACAACCGAAAACTACGGAGATCAGTTCAGAGAAGCATGGAGTGAGTCGAAAGCCGCTACCATTTTGCCAATGACAAATTACTGATAATACTGCAGAGAATGAATGATTTAGCGTTTTACAACATCTGATTTTTTACGGCCGCAATAATTGATTTACGACATACAGCGACATTGATCAACGGCGTTTAGTTCTATTTCTCGTCCCGTTAACACGCAAGGAGCATTGTATCTGGTCTAACTATCTGGCTGGCTGGCTGGTTAGAAGGGCATGGCGTACATGGGATATTACTTCCGTAGCCTTGCTACACCAGAGTGAGCAAATGGAGTTAGTTATTTTGCTAGGGATCTGCTCTGGTTTGATCTGGAGCTTTGGTACAAGGAAGTTAATGATGTTGTGCACTGGCTTGACTTGGACAAGGATGGCGTTAACATGGATGGATGGATATGGAAACGGATGGGAAAGGCACCTCAGAGGTTACGGATAGGTTGTTCTTCTGACGAGAAAGGAATTGTCTTCGGTAGATGAGATACCGGATTGAATTGAGACGGGCTTGGCTTAGCATGGCTAAGAGTGTGGAAATAGGAATAGGAATAGGAATATGAAATAGATTTAACCATATGTTTCGCTCTTTGAAAAATATTGAATGGATGATCAGTTAACGCGAAGGGGTAACGTGGGATTAGCTTTGGTAGGTCGACCTGGTCTCAGCCAAATTATCATCCGAGACGAGACCGCTGCGGCTCGCATACTCTCTGTTCCTTCTACGTCATTTACGTCCGGTGTGCGCGTGTATTCATTCTGAATGAGTTTGGCAGATGTTATGTTGCATCGTATCAGAATGAAAACAGTAAGCATGGGTGGTAGCGACTTTATAATATGTTTCATGGAAGAAGAAAGTACAGTAATTTGGACGTAGCTCGTGCTCTGTGAGTACGATTTGATACGCGGTTATAGTTGGTAAACGTGAAAGTGAGATTCTACATGATATGCATATTCTACTATGAGGTTTGGTGCTGCATAATTACTCTACCGGGCTTGTGTATCTGCAACTGTGCGATCTAGACCAGTTATTGGCGGCGCTGCGCCCATTGAGCTCCTGTCAGCCACGCGGGTAATGGAAGGTTGTGGCGTATCCGGTGGGTTTAAGCGCCGGTTACTGTAGGGAGCGGAGGGATTCTTGATTGACTACGCCTTGTTTTTGGCTTTTCCGGACAAGAGTTGCTGTGCTGGGATAGCTTGTGCGTGTGTTGGTGGTTGGTTGAGATGTTGGTTTTTACCTGCAAATACACGTTGTGAATGTAGACGTATGTCTCGGGCAAGGTGATATCTTAGCAGTCAATACGATAGAGCTTTGATGGATGATTTCATGGGGGGGGGAGTTATTGCTGGAGAGACATGTATTCAAGAATACATTGTTATATGTATGCAGCTGCATGCTCATGTACCGCGCTAGGTGATCTCATCTACTAACGCTTCCAAGTGGATTCGAATCGACCGGATGACACGGAAAGTGATCCGCGGTCGACGAAGGTCTGAAATGACAGAGGGTTCTGCTCTTAACTCGATATATCTAGTGACATAAGCAGAGAGACGGTGTCACCCCTTCTATATCTCATATTAAAAGACAAGACTCAAAACACAAGACCCCTCATGTTCATATCATCCGAGCGAAGTTCATTGTCATGGGAGGGTTTGAGGCTCAGATCAATATTGTATTTGGCGTTGTGGCACAGGCAGGAAAAGGAAAAAGAACGAGCCGATGTATTTTCGGATTAAACGAGGGGATATGATTTTCTATTTTCGAGCAAGGGCAGCCAATCATTTTAGCCGCTGGTTTGTAGAATTGCTTGATGGGGTTTAGTTTCTATTGATTTGCGCAGTATCGCGGTTGTGTGCGGGGAATTAGGCAAGGTTGCTGCCTTTTTCCAACTTCATTTCTGTTCGACTAAACCACATCATGGGGCTGTGTAACTCTCGTACTACAAGTCGCAACCTAAATATCACGGTGTTACACTCGCTACTGATACCTTGAATCTTTCGGGAGAAATGCATGTTCTCATTGGTTGATATCATTGATTTCATGCACCTGCGATATATCGTTTTTTCCAAGAGAGGCACAGATACATCGATACGAAGATGTAGGACAGAGAAAGACAGCCTCGCTCACTCACCGCAGAGAAGCCGTGTCGGTCCACAGTATAGTATCATCCCATCTCAGCAAGACCTTTAAAGAGGCCGTGGTAGAACAAACGACCAACTATCCAAGTCAATCTTCCCTCATGCCCACTCTACATCACTACCACAAGTTCCAAGTCCCATATTCACAGCCTTGTTGACCTTCTCCCCGACCCCTCTGCTCTACATCATCCACTCACAAACTTGGCAAGACATATCCAAACGCTTACCGGTCGTCTGTTTGTGTTTGTGTTTGTTGGTAGTAACTTTGCCCGGGAATCTTCTGATGCTGGCAATATCTGTGTGACTGCGAACGTCTAGATTGCACAACTTTGTCTGCTAACACGCAAACCTCCGGCGAAAGGTTCTTCTACTTAATACTTAATACTTACAAGCCTCCTTTATTACTTCTGTTTTTCATTGGATCTTTCGCTCTTTAATTCACCCTGGGAAATTGGGAACACAAGAGGAGAAAGAGTAATTTTAGAACACATAGACTGACAGGTTCGTTTCTATCATGTCTTCTTGATTCTCTCTTCCAAATGCCGGCTTCTCGACCTTTTTACCATGATACCTTTTCAATTGCCTTGTCGTTGAAGTCTCTCGTTTTGCAATTGTCGACGACATCGGTCAATCGTCTCCGCGTCGCTCCGAAAAGTGAAGACGCGATAATTCGAGACATCCGCTTTCATTCTTTCATCCAACCAACTCCTCAAAATGTATCTCGATTCCTTCTCCTTCAATCGGGATCTCCTCACACAACGAGATTCACGTGAGTGTAACTCGGGCCAGCAGTGGTATGTGTGCGTGGCAAAGAACTTCCAGGGATGCTGTTCAGTAGACGCATGCTCAGTCGACGAATGCCCGGATGATTCCACGGCTGCAGTTGCTGCCGCAACGAGCATGTCGACGACAACGATAATGAGATCTTCTACAAAGATGACCTCCGCGTCGAATTCTCCCACTCCGAGTTCTTCCTCACAATCCGCGTCTTCCTCACAACCCACATCTTCCTCACAATCCACGCAGAATTCTCCCACTGCGACTTTTTCCTTACAATCTACGTCACAGAAAATCACTTCCTCGCCGAGTATAACTCAGGTCTCCACCCACGTTCCTCAAAGTTCAAGTCCGACAACAAATCAAGCATCATCGACATCAGCGACCGCTTCCTCGGTATCAAAATCATCAAACACTGTACCAATTATCGTCGGAGCGGTAGTCGGAGGTGTTGCGCTCATTTTACTTGCAATCATGGCATTTTGTTGTTTCCGAAGAAGGCAAAAGAAGCAGAATAGACAATTCATCGAACCCGCTTCTCCGCCTTTAACTTTCTTCAATCCGGCTGGGAAGGCTATCAAGTCACCCAGTAGTACTGGTAGCCCGAGGAGAAGTGTATTGGAGGATGTTTTTGCTCCATTTGGTGGACGTAAGTTCTTTACTCCGTATATGTCCACTCACCGTAACAAGGCATACTAACTGTCATAAAGGCTACCATACCGGAACAACTAATCCCAGCACACCAATCCCAAATATAACAACCACCCACACCTCTCCACAACTCCAAGATGAAATCCAGCGGACAATGTCCCCAGATTCAAGTCCCCTTCCCGATCCCGAAAAATCTGGTCTGACAGCACCTCCTGAATCCGCGCACCCGGCGTTTCACCCCCTCCCTGGTGTCGCAAGTACTCGTCCTGCGTATCTTCCCGATGGAACATTTACTATCAGTGAGCTGGATGGGAATCCGGTTGAGGCAATGCCAGTTCCTACCCAGCAGTATCGAAGAGTGTCCGAACTGGATGCCGAGGACTCAAGACCAAGTCCTATGAGTACGCCTGGCCAGTCATATGCGCCAGGACAGGGTAACGGGAATTGGCGATCGCCTCCATCTAGTGCGTTAATGCCCGGGTGGAACAATAACGCACAGGGCCATCATCGACCGGGGAGTTCGCAGAATGGGGGCGAAAGCGAAAGCAGCAGAGAGCATGAAAGCGGCGAAGCAATGCCCATGCTTCCCAGTTCATCATCATCACATACACAGCACTATCCAAACCAGCAACAGTATCACGCTCCGCAATTCCAATATCCAAATCCGCATCAATATGAAAGGTCAGGAAGCAGGAATGGAAAAGGCAAAGGAAAGAACTTGGCACGCGATGCGTCCACTCACTCTATCCCTGTTGGCTTGGGTCTGGAGCCATCTTCTTCTCATTCTCGCTCTCATTCTGCGTCGCCTGCTCGGAACCAGATATACAATGCACATGCACCAACCGGTCATAACTATTCGAATTCTATGCCTAATACTCAAAATGCATACCAACAGCACCTACCGTACCCGGAATTTCCAGAAGCAGTTCAGAATCAGAATAATAGTACACAGTGCATGGGAGTGGGCGGCCAACAGCTACAACAACAGTATCTGCAGAGAAGGAATCATGATGCCCCGCGCGAGAGTGTGAGTTCGATGGGGACGAGTGATGCGTATGGGCGGACGCCGGATATGGGGAAGGGATAGTTGGGAGGGTGAAGCTGGGAGGAATAGAAAGGAGATAGGAATGAGGAAGGGTAGGACTAGTGGAAGGGATAGATGGGTGTTAGAAAAATGGAGTATCAACACAATGAAGGGAACGGGGGGAAAACGGGGTAGTTATACATAAAAGGCGTCTACATCAGCATCGGAATCCTGCCACCCAAGTACGTACATATGGCAGTGAAGGGGATGAGATTGGAGTTGCTGGCGTTTTTATTGGGTCATGACATTGCATTGCACTGGGAAGGGAAAGAAGGCAGGGAAATGATACCACGGAAGACAAAGACTCGCTTGAAATATGGGCTATTATAATGAGATGAACATATCTATGGGCTGTGAACTGGCTGGAGAATGGATGGAAAGGTTATGAGTAGGATGATGGGGTAATGAGTGGATTGTAGAGATGTAGGAAATGAGATGAGATGAAATG
>LLKJ01003465.1:0-32482 GCA_002242865.1 Clarireedia sp. CPB17
GTGTGAAGAGAGCTTCGGGGGATTGAGAATGGTATCTGTGTGTAGCAGTCGTTAGTCAAGTTTTGCTTCTGCTTGTGGCTGAAAAAGGATGAGGGAGGGAAGTAGAGCAAAGAGGATGAAAAACAACAACATACAGCGCACCATGTCCAACCGCACCGCACGGCATCCTAACCGTCAATCCCCCCAAGCCCCGCCCACACGCCCCATCCCTATACCTCCACTTCGCCGCCTCGTTCACCAGCTGATCGAACGCTGGATACACGTAGTCCGCAAACTGGATCTCAGCAATCGCCTTCATTCCCTCCGCCGCAGCACCAATCGCAAACCCGATAATGCCCTGCTCACTCAAGGGCGTGTTGAACACACGCTCGGAGCCGAATCGCTCCGAGAGTCCCATGCTGCAGCGGAACACACCGCCAAATGCTACGTCTTCGCCGAACAGGAGCGCATTCTCGTCACGCTGAAGAGCAAGGGAGAGGGCGTCGTTGATCGATTGGAAGAGGTTCATGCGTTTGGTTGTGCCGGCGCGGATGTCGGGCGGGAGTTCATGGTTGGAGAGCGCGGACGAGGTGCTGTGGCAGAGTATTGAGGTTGTACTGTAATCGATTGGGGTGTTTAGTTTGGCTTGTGGAGGGTGAGTGGAGTAATATCTCGGGAGGAGTCTTGTGCTGCTTCGCACATTGCGTAGAAGTGGCATAGAACGGGAGAAAGAGGATTGCGATTGCAGAAGACGGATTCGTGTAGCTGTTCGCATGGTGCGGTGTGCGTGTGGGACGTTCTACTACAGGATGGGAAATGAACTTTGTGAACTTGTGCGAGAGTATTCCATTGTGGTAAAAGAGATTCTAAGGGTTTTGATGTACAAAAGGCGGAGAAGAGGGGGACTAAACTACTGCTGGTTGTAACAACGAGAATCTGGGGATGGGAAGGTTTCGCCGCGTCTAACCGATTGGTCCGGCGCTGGAAGATCATTTATGCAGATATCCTTGTCGGAAAGGATTTGCTGTGGATTGGCTGTGGATAGTTGCTGTGGGAACTTGACAACAAATTCATTGGTTAACGTATGCAGGGCCCTTGGCCTTGGTAGAGTAATGAATGAAGACGAATTGCGATTTACTGAGTCGTGAAAATGTTAATTCGATAAGGAGAGCGCATTCCCGGTAACAGCGTTTTGTGTGTATTTCTTTTCAGAGCGCAAAAAGTACAGTAGAGAATGGCAAGAGATGGGGAGAGCGCACATCACAACGAAAGACGAGCGGCACGAAAAGCTAAATCTGAGGCTGGGGACTCGACTACGCAAACCTTGTCGGCGTCCGCACTCGCAGCATTGAACGAACAAAATCTGAGAGACAAAAGAAGGCAGGAAAGAAGGAAAACGAGGGAAGGTGGTGGAAGCCCTCATAAGGAGGAGAGGAAAAGACGAAAGAGTACATATGCGGAAGAAGCAGAATCGCCAAACAAGGATCGACGGAGAAGAGAGAGCGCGCATGCTGATCGACGACCAGAGAGGAGGGGAAATGGCGCATATACTGATGATGAACGAGAGTACTCGCCTAGGAAAGCTGCATACACCGATGATGAACGAGCATCACCCAGAAAACCTGCGTATAGAACGGATGACGAGCTAGATTCGCCAAGGAAGGCTACCAGAAACAAGAACAGGGCATACACAGACGATGAATGGGATTCACCTAATGAGGAGAGGAGACGAAGAAAAGCTGCATATATAGAGGATGAGCTGGACTCTCCAGATCGAGACAGACGATGGAGGAAGAAGAACGCCTACGTCGAATTGGAACCTGACTCGCCAAGGAAATCAGGTCGACCGAGAGAGGGGTTCTTTGATGATGAAACGATGATAGATGTCCCGCTCCCGCTCAACTACAAAAAGAGAAGGCCGGAGAAAAGAATAGTAAGTGGTGCACTTCTTGAGGAAGGAGATGCACGTAATTTGAAGCAAAGAAGGGCTCCTAGCGGCGCAAATCCACAAGAAGGCTACACTCTCAAGCATTTGAAAGGGTTAAGAGGTGGCTATGCGCCTACAGAATCAAGCTATGAAGACAACAAGTACGTAGAGAGTGATGAGGACTTTAGAAAAAGAAGGAAACGTACATGTGAGTGGACGTTGAAGAGTTTGTTGGCGATATAAACTGATGGAGATAGGGATTGGAATTGGCGTTGCTTTGGTCATTCTGATTATCATCATAGCAATCGTCGTGGGCGCCAGTAAGAAGCACAAGTCTAGCTCTTCTTCTTCGGCTGCATCTCCAACGTCTAGTGGAACTCCTTCAAATTCAAATCTTGATGGCATGTCGGAGAATGATATTCCAGTAGCGGCTAGAGGTACATATCTGGATCCATTTACGTGGTATGATACTTCAGACTTCAATGTTACATACACAAATGAAACAGTTGGAGATCTTCCAATCATGGGCTTGAATACATCATACAGTGACGATGTTGCTCCGAATTCGAATGCTCCTAAGATTTCGGCAAAATGGGGCGCTTTCACTTCACGACCTGCACGGGGTGTCAATTTGGGAGGGTGGCTCTCCATTGAACCGTTTATTACCCCTTCATTATTCAACTCTTATTCATCAGCTGATGGAATCATCGATGAATGGACATTAACGAGTAAATTGGGTGCTACTGCCGCTGCATCGACTCTGGAGAAGCACTATGCAACCTTCGTTACTGAGCAAACCTTTGCAGATATCGCCGCCGCCGGACTGGATCACGTTAGAATTCCGTTCTCTTACTGGGCCGTCATAACGTATGACGATGACCCTTACGTCTTTCGCACCTCTTGGCGGTACTTGCTTCGGGGGATTGAATGGGCACGCAAACATGGCCTTCGTATCAACCTTGATCTGCATGCCCTTCCTGGCTCTCAAAATGGTTGGAATCACTCTGGACGGCAAGGGGTAATTGGTTGGCTTAACGGGACGAATGGTAACGCCAACGCGCAACGCAGCATTGACGTCCACGATCGACTTTCCAAATTCTTTGCTCAAGATCGATACAAGAACATCATAAGTTTCTATGGTCTCGCAAATGAACCGAGGATGACAGCTCTTGACGTCACCGCTGTACTAGACTGGACCTCCACTGTCACCAATCTCGTTACTAAAAATGGTATCAAGGCGTCTGTTGTTATCGGGGATGGCTTCCGTGGATTAGAGAATTGGCAGGGCGACCTTACTAGCTACTCGAATCTAGTTCTTGATGTCCATCAATACGTCATCTTCAACAGCGAACAAATCGTGTACAATCACACCCAGAAAGTCGCATATGCCTGTTCCGGCTGGACACAGCAAACCGAGATCTCCATGGACAAATCCACCGGCTTCGGACCCACCATAGTCGCCGAATGGTCACAAGCAGACACTGATTGCGCCACTTACCTTACGAACGTGAACCAGGGAAATCGTTGGGAAGGTACTTATAACACGGGCGATAGCTCGACAGCGCAGACGACTCCGGATTGTCCAACGAAGGATAGTCAGTGCAGTTGTAACAATGCGAATGCCGACCCGAGTACCTATAGTGATACATATAAGGAGTTTTTGCAGACGTTTGCCGAGGCGCAGATGCATAGTTTCGAGTTGGGCTGGGGCTGGTTTTATTGGACTTGGAAGACGGAGACGAGTAAGGGGGGTGGGACACAGTGGAGTAGGTTTTTTATTTGATGATTTACATTCCTTCCCCCTTGTGGTGTGATGGGAGTGCTATGTAGAAAGAGGATGGATGCTAACGATGCTAGGTTATGAGCGAGGTTTGGCTGCTGGGATTCTTCCGAAGTTGGCATATAAGCCGGACTTCAATTGTTCGGCGACGGTACCGACTTTCAGTGGACTGCCTGAGTACTACTGAGTTATGACTGGTATTTCAGGTGGTGGGGTGTGGGTTTGGAAAGATGCATATAGATGGGCTGATGATAGCGATTTGGATTTTGTGCATATTGTAGGGCGCATGGGACATATTGATGTTGTATAGATGATCACAAGGATGAATATAATGTTTGAAGTGAGGTGGATGAAGGCTATTGAAGACATTCGGGAAATACGTGGTATGTACACAGCAAAGCTGAGACTGATGATAGAATACTTCATAGTTGGGGATAGTCCCCTGATATCTCAATCTTTCACAGCTAAGGGAACTTTTACACATCTCCCATTTTGAATGGCCGTTGAGTACATAACGAGGGCTTGTTAAGCCTTCATCACGTGCTGCTGGCGATGTTACAGGAATCGCCCTGCAAGAGCTCAGCCCCTCATCAGCCTCACCGGCCCTTAACTTCAATTGCGAAGTCAGAGGTTTTACTATGAAATGTTCTGTTCTTGAATCCACAAATTAGTTCCAAAGGTTTATCCTACCTTCTCAACTATGGCGCAACCTCCGGGAGCCATTGCTATGAACAGTCTGGAGTCTAGCTCTGGTGGGCCGGCCGCACCTCATCATGTCGTAAATCCTCCTGCTGGGGGTCCTCAAAATGCGATGCCGAGTTCTTCAGCGATGAGTGGGGTAACTCAAAGTATACAAAGCCCAATCCACATCCCGCTTTTATAGCTAACAATACTTCAATCAAGCTGGCAGCTCGAGTAATGCTCCATGCGCATGCGCACAAGGACGTCCGTGTCAACAACATCCCCTCTGCGGATGTAGACCACGCGTGCCATTCCCAACTCACAAACCATCTCCAAATTCTAACGCCGTCATAAGATGTGTGAAGTTCCTCGCATGCTGGGACTGTGGACCAATTGGCACAATGATTGCTATGATCACATTTGTGGTCGGTACTATCATATCTTACTACGCCATAAAGCTGGCTATATGGACGGCTACTAAGGATTACATTGAACATTGTCAATCGGAACAGGTATATTCCCGCCATAAGAATTCTAGGTTCAATCAAGGGTTAACAAGTCACAAGGAAGCCCAGCGCGCAACGATTCAATGCCAGGAAGCAGCTGGCCAGCCATTACCTCCACCTCCATTTTTCAGACACGATCCCAGGAACAGCACTATTCATCGCCGCACTGTTTTCGGTGTGATAATAGGTGCTACGCGGACTCGTCATTATAATAGCCTCTATGTTTGGGTAGATACGTTATTGCTCAATGCGATCAGCTGGTTGGTGCTGTTCGCGGTGTGCTATCTTGCATACAGCATCGTTCTACCTAATGGGAAGGAAATATTACCACCTTCTAGGAAGGAACTGTTACCACCTTCTAGGGAGAAACTCTTACCACCTTCAAGAAAGAAAGTTCGGCGTTCGGGTCGTGATGGCTGTCGCGATCTTCGGTGGATAGATAGGTCTCCGGCATATAATTCCCGCGATACATCTTACTTCTCAGGAAGTAACGATAGAAACACTACTGCGGAAAGCACCACCATTAGGCGACGTCGTGGCAATGGTAAATCGCGTACAGTGAGTTTGTTTCGGGAAACTCTTTGTCCTTCGCTTTCCGAGGACTACGGAAGTATGACAAGGCGATGGAAGGTACAGGGTGCATCATTTCGACCCTATACGATATCTGATGATAAATCAGGATGGAACCATTTTGATGTCGAGGTCTATTTGGGGCGTCTGCAAGGCAATAGTCTGAGGTTTATTTGGCTTCAGAACTGGTGCACAGGAGCAGACATAAACGTGCAGCTCCTCCATGGTCTATATGGGCTCGAGGTGTCCGCTTGTACAGGAAATGCTCGACGGACCTCGCTAATCGAGTTGATCTTTACCATGCTAGTGAAGCATTACCTCAAAACAATCGTACAGGGAAGTTCTAATTTCACTGGAAAGGTCTTGGCCGCGATTGAAAGGAAGGACCCGATCGGTTTTCTAGAATGCTATACCGAGTATCCAGATTGGCGTGAAGATTTCGTTCGACTTATCCAAATCTGCCTTGGCGTTCTTGCGAACACGGGAGTTGATTCGAGAGGCGATCTTAATGCTCTTTGTACATCAAAGAATGGCAGCGCGACCGTAGTTACACTTCCCAAGAGGTTGTATTCCTGGGCAGAAATCCTGAAGGACTCCGTCGAGTCCTTCACTCTCGTTGTCTTTACAGACACATGTCTCTCTACAGCAGCTGCTATGAGTGGTAGAGCATGTAATCGTCGGCATTACGGTGCCTCTATACGGAAAGTTTCACTTCCTAGTCGGTTCAAGCGATGTATCCACCCCAAGCGAAATGCCCACTTGAGAAGTACTCTTTCCATCTTTTCTATATGAATTTATATGTATTTGAGGGGGGAAATACCTGGAGGATAGACTAATTTTTGTTTCTGCTGCGGAAAAGAAACATGAAAAGACTGAGTAATTGATTTCAGTTCGGGAACGAATTTAACAAGTACGCCAGTAACACACCGGCTTCCGGAACAGCGAACATAGAATCTACGATCATCTTCCAGCAATGGTAGATAAAACCCTTTCATGCTGGTGACTATCTGATGCATCACCGTGCTTTAGTCACTCTAGCAAGGCAAATATGATAAGATACTGCGTACTTCTAATTCATATATTCAACATCATCCAGTCTCGTCCGAATCCTCAAGTTTTTCATGAAAAATGGAGGATGGATAGCTATCGTGTTCAATCATGCAGTTAATACATGTGCCGTCGTATGCGCATTTATTTGTCGACCAAAGAAATGCAACTCTATAGATGAGTTCCACTGAACTGCCGGAGCTGCCGAACGAAGGAACTAGATCTTGGAAGCATGTCTACGTATATACACAACTTTCGAACTGGACGACTGGACGGACCGTACGTAGGTCGCGACGAGGTCCGAGCCGAGTCTCAAGGAACCCGTGCATAAGCTATTATAGGTCGATACCTCAGCGAGAGCTATAAACGGCAGGGGAAATCGGTACCCTTGCGAGTCAACATTGAATGCAGACCTAGGGAGAGTCTTCCAATCGAGCGGTGGAAACTATTCGAGGGCACTTAAAGTTACTGGGACACGTTTACATAGTTGATATGTCCGACTGTCACCACGTTTGGGCTGGTTTATTTCATAGGTGATTCTGAAAGGTGAATTATCTGAAGCCGAGGAGTATTTCGTGGTCATATTCGGTGATATGTTCCGGGTTGAGGTTTTCGACGGTCGGTCGCACACAGGGTAGAAATTGTGTGGGGTAGCCCCAGACAAGGGCTGTCAAAATCTGAAAGATAGATGAATGACATTTACATGTTTTCATAATTTCTATCAGAACTGCTAGATTGCATCTCAGGAAAGCTTCTAGCTTGATTAGTGCGGGAACGTAATATAAGAAATCTAGCACGTTCGCTTAGCATTTATCCCCCCTTAAAATCACGAGTACTCCGAACGCTTAGGAGCTAATACAGAATGGTACTGTACACCCCACTTCGGCCTATATAGTCTCCACACAAAATTGCTAAAAAGTAATTAACCAATTCATCATGCAAAATTCCGCAAAGGCAATTTCGGGAATCCGTGATTCGAAGAAAATGAGCAGCTATTCTAACTTGTTCATTGACGGCAGGCACAAAGGTTGCAAAAACGCAAAAAGATGATGATCAGAGTGGGACTCGAACCCACGCCACTTTCGTGACCAGGAATTAATGCTAAGGAGTGCCTTAACCTGGCGCCATAACCAGCTCGGCCATCTGACCTCGTTATTTGATGTGATCGACTTCGCTATGATAAAATATATTTCAACACATTAGTGAGGCAACTTCAGGGTGTCTTTCCCGAGATTTAACCTATTTCCGACCGACCACGCGCGTAACTACATCCTCTCCAAGTTTTAGTGCCTTTATTTTATCACTAGAATGAAATAGAAGGCGATGCAATTATGCTCTAATATCCTTCAGTGGTTCTGTACTAGTAGCTACTTATAGATGCTGGCCAAACTTTTAATAGTCTCGGAAGAGCTTGAACATCTCGGTCTAATTTCTCCCCGCCTATACAAAGATAATATACGGACTATAATTCCCAGAATACAAATAGATAATGAAAACCTTACGATGGCTCAAATCCTCTATCAAGCACCAGGTATAATAATATTCTTTAGTATAACCACGTGATAGTGCAGTACGATGCACTAAGTGGCACTAAAACGGCCTGTTTACTATGGTGTTTGGATAAATAAGTGTACCCCTAGTCGTCACTTCTAGCACTTTCTGCTCTATAAATAGGGCAATCCTGAAGGCTCAGAGCCCTCACTGCGGCTAACTTGCGAATGACTAGGGGTATACTTCTTTATCCAAACACCACAGTATACGCGATCATGACCATACCTAATTCGGTTAGCATTTTTGATACGTGCGCTTCTTCAATTCGTGCATCGTGCATTCCCGCTTTCCCGATAAATGACTTCACCCACAACTTGTGCAGCAAGAGCATTCAAGCTCGTTCAAATGTCATATCCAATTATGCCTAGTCACTCAGCAACAGTGCCCATGTCGCCACAACAGGTCCATCATCCTGCTCATTTCCCGTCAGACGGCAATAAACGAAAGCGTGTATCGGATCACCAAACACGGGCCCAAGTCGACAAAGGGCATTCGGAACCCCAGTTTTTTTCAAAACGCCGAAGACTTCCTCCTAGCCCATACGAACTGACCGAAGCGAACATGTCACAACTGGAGAAAGAGACGGGGGGCGACGCTCCCAATCTCAAGCGGAGCTTATCACGCCGTTCTGGAGCTACATCTGAATTAGAAACAGTTCAATCCCAGCGTTCTTCCGTCACTACATCCAGCTATCGTTACAGGGATCTTGCGGCCTCTGAGATACATCTCCATGCTGAACCGCCCAAAGATATTGAAGCTGCTGTTAACAGTATTATCAGCTCAGGAATTACAGCGCAGCGGCGAGCCGAAATCAAGATTATATCACAACACTTTAGCAACACTTGTCGAGTTATTGTTAGAGCTCACTCGGGCGAGGATGATTTTATTGATCCACTACATACTGCAATCAAGGCCTTGGGTTTCGAGCATCTCTCTATCCATGAAAAAGCTGACTGGCGAGAAGAGCTTAAGCCAACGGCTCCTCGAGACCTAAAGTTTAGCTCGAGCTTTATGACTCTACAGAACCAACTGGCAACTGAAGACGCCTTACCTCCACCGCCACCGCGAAAGCGCCTGCAGCAATCTGTAGGTGCGGCGTTTATCTCTCCCGAGTCATCATTGACTAACACATCAACTCTACCGCCCGAAAACGACCCGCAAGGTTCAACCAGGATGCCTCCTCCTCCCACTTTCCAGGGGAAGAAAATTCGCTCTTCTATCAAGACCCCACGTCCCGATATCTCGATGGGTATAGAAATGTCTGCTCTCATCTCTGCTCTTGCGTCACAGAATCTGAATACCATCAAGGCTAGGCAATTCCTTCTATGGTTGGAAAGTGAGATGGTGGCGACGGATGACTCACTCGAACCGATGCTGATCTCGCTACCTGCTCCGCGTGCTGGAGATCTAGCCTTTCCGTTTGCTGTTGTTGAGGGCAAAGCTTACTCGACCGGCAAACAAATATTCGAGGCAGAGAATCAAGCAGCTGTTTCTGCCGCTTGTGGGCTCAAGATACAGCTTGACCTGGATGATTTGGTAGCGCATGCAAGAGCAGGAGCGAATCCCGAGACTGGTGAAGCATCCTTGGAAACCAAGCCACCACTCTTTTTCTCTGTCTGCACCCAAGGTCCCATCCATGAGCTTTGGGCTCACTGGACTACTGTTGAACACGAAGTGCGGATGTTTCAATCGAAGCTTATGGATAGCTGCAATGCCTTACTACATCAGCAGGCGGAGGATTTCCTAGTCAAACTCAATAATGTAGGCTTGTGGGGTACGGGCCCGTTCATGGAATCAGTGGTGGAGCGTCTAGGGGTAGTGGCGAAGCTAGCACAGCAGGATTAGCAGACATAAATATATCAAAGACAACTGAACAATACAAATATTATAATCTTTTAAAGTCTTTGGGATATTCGTTTAATAATAATGTTTTAAAATTATCTAATATCTTAGAGCTTTTAGAATTATTTGTTCGATGATAATAATCAGCTTTAATATTGTCCCAAATCGAAATATTTTTTCTACTACGAAGAGTCTGGTCAGATTATGATTAAGACTCAACACCTTTTTCTTCACTTTCCTATCATAGATTTCCGCTATATACCGACACGAAGCATTATTGCGAGGAGCTCTCTGTTGGTTCTAAATCAGATAATAGTTGAGATACTTTGTCGCAGAAAAGCTTGGAACCGGCCACCACGTAGTCTGAGGAAGAATTGTCTCATCACGAGATTGTAATACCTCATAACTAAAAACTCCAAAAGTTCCCAAGTCTCGACTACATTCTACAGAGCAAAGGAGCTCAGCCAGATTTGTTTCATATGCTTCGGAGATATGTCTCTATTAGCTTCTCCATGGGAGCTTGTCCTCGAGTTACGAAGACTGAAGCCATGATACAACTTCACCAAGCCGAATCAGTAGAAAAAGACTACCTATTATACATTATTGGTCTGGAGGAAACCTGTGAAACTCAGGATAGGACCAGCTCAAACATCAGAAATAACGTTCAAGGTCAATACCCTGGACGTTCAACGTATGTCACTAGCATACCAGAGAAACCTGAGGTCACTTCATAGCAGCAAGGAGAAGGTTGAATATACTTAAATCTACAGTCACCTGGTAGAAGAACTCGGAATCTGAGAGCGAGAACCATCAAGTCCTTCTTCACTGCACTGGGAGTGTTCTTCAATTCTATCTATATACAGTGGGCCAGTGGCGTTGCTACAGTTGAATTCCTCTAAGAGCTCACCAGCATATGAGGAATTCAGCATAGTAGAAGTCCCATAGTGGATTTGCGTGTAGTAAGATATTGCAACTCGTAATCCGTTCTACAGTACTGACCAAGGTGTATGCAAATAAAAACATTACCGATTTTTTTCCACCGGCACCTATTAACATCTTTGAAAGTAAACCTCTGGCCGATATCAGCTTGGAATTTGAGCATTTGATCTGAAGACATTCGCCTGATGTGGTATAGATCGCCCTGCCAGATCAATCATACCGCTTTGCTCAATCTGATAATTGTAATAAAGAGTGGATCTCAATTGGAGTTTGGCGTTGAGTGAAGAACAAGAAGAGAAAGAAGATCATATCGCGGTCAGAAAGCTCGATACTCTTCATCTTCGAGACGGACTGAGCTGGAAAGAAAAGAGTTGTAAGTGAATGTCCTGGAACTAGCCTGAGAGCACCTCGAGACCTCGCTAAGCTTAAAATATTATTGGTCTACAATATCCATTCAGCTTTCTTCTTTCGAAGTGACCGGCTGCCTCTACACCCTCGACTCTCACGACCAACCTCTTTGCTTCTGTAACGCCAGTCCTGAACATGGATCTCGACAATGGGCCTTCTTTACAAGATACCGATGAGCAGACATTGGCTCTTATCATTGAAATTCAGCGCGAGGATGTGAATCAGTATTCATCGAAAGGAAAGCAGCGCGAGGGTGACATTTCCGACGAGGCACTTGCTATCCAAATGCAGAAAGAAGAGTTGGACAGCATCTCCATCTTCCTTTCAGATAGGCGTATGATCAGAAGTATAGCAACCGCTGTACAAATCGACGCGCCAGTTTTAATCGAAGTAGCAACACAGGAAAATGTTGCAATTCAAGATCGCGAGTTGGCTGCTCGACTGAACGGAGGCGCACCTAGCACAAGCAATTTACAAACATATCAACTTCAGACTTTGGATGACGCTGTCTTTACGAAATTGCAGACTCTGTATGCTGGTCGTACCGAATTAAGCCTACATCTTACGACCCAAGACGCGTATAATGGAGGACAGGCGGAATCTTCTAGCTCGGCTTTAAGCAGGAGAGAGCAGACTGAGGTCTGTGAAGCCTGCTGTGACGAAGTAAATACCTTCGAACTTGCGCATGCCCCGTGCGGCCACGTCTACTGTCGTACCTGTCTCAGAGACTTTTTTGAAGCAGCGATGACGGATGAGTCTCTGTTTCCTCCACGTTGCTGCCGCCTGCATATTTCGCCCGAGGAAAACTGCATCCTCTTGACAGCCGAACTCATCCAGAGGTTCGACAGAAAAAAGATCGAGTTCACCACAATAAATAGAACTTACTGTTGTATACCGACATGCTCCACATTTATCGAACCTCAGTATATCAGCAACGACACCGCGACCTGCCCCGATTGTAGCTCGAAGACTTGCGCGATCTGCAAAGGAGCACACGAAGGGGACTGTCCCAACGATGCAGCTTTACAGCAAATTCTAGAAGTGGCAAGGGAGAACGGATGGCAAAGGTGCTATGCTTGTCGCACGCTTGTCGAGCTCGATCACGGTTGCAATCATATGAGGTATGTGCTTGTCATTTGCTCTGCTCTTAACCTATGCTGACATTGGGTGTTGCAACAGTTGCCGTTGCGGTGCCCAATTTTGCTACGTCTGCGGAGAACGATGGAAGAATTGTGCCTGTGAACAATGGCATGAGCAACGTCTTCTTGCCCGTGCTAACGAGATCGTCAACCGCGAGCAGCTACCTGCAGAGCAGATGAGAAGAAACGCCCAAGTCGCAGCACAGATAGAAGATCTTCGAGAAAACCATGAATGCACGCATGAGGAATGGGAGAAAATACGAGGAAGCTACCCCTGTGAGGAATGTTATGAAGTTAAACGGCTATACATCTTCCGATGCAGTCGTTGCCATGTCCAAGCATGCAATGCTTGCCGACTCCATAGGCTTTAATTTGTTATGGTTCAAAGGCATACGCTTGATTGAGGTGCGGTAATGACTAAGGGTGCGATGGAAATTCCGTTATGGCGGTCGCTCTATTTTAAGGTCGGCTAATGTTCAATGGACACCTGTAATACGGCAGGCTTGTCCTTGTAAAATACTAGTAGTTGTTCATCATCCAAAATGTAACTAAAGTTCTACTGTAATCATTTCACAAGCCACAACCACCCCTCAACTGTGGCTGAGAATGGTCGCTTGTATTTGTCTCAAACTCCAGCATTGATTCGCGCCAGCAAACACCAACTGGAGTGAACTTATTTATATGAGTTAATCGCAACAATTCTATTCATTAACTCAATCCACAATGTCTTCCCAACTTGAGACCGTTTCGGCATTTGTGGAAGGAGCTCCACCAGGAGAGGTACGAACACCTTCCTATTTACGAACACTTTTACTAACGTGTATGCCTTGAAAGCTTGCAGATGTCATAGCCGGTAGAGACAAACCCATTCCACAACAGAAGAGCAACTGTATTGACTCTCAAAACCACAGACATCAAAGCTCTTACGATTAATACACCAAATCTGGTCTCTCAGCTTGGACCGGCCTTCGAGAAATACAATGAAGAACAGTTCGCAACCGTTAAGCTTCCGGGAAGCAGTCAACAAGTCAGTTTCGTCGAGGCACATGGGTTCGATCATTCGACTGACTGTTATATAAGGTCATAATCAGTTCGCACAACTCTCTGGGAGATGGCAGATATTACGATGTCGAAAGCTCGTCCAGTTTCGCTTTCGACCACACCACACAGGTATTTGAGCTTGGTGACTGGTCCAAGATAGCACAGCAGGTCTAACAAGAGGGCAATAGAAAGCAAGTGCGGTGCAAAGTCATGTTTTGGAAGGCAGCCAGGCAGACCTTGCGTAGGTACTCCGCAGAAGATAAGGAGTATGAAGTAAGCTGACAAGAGATAGTAAATCGATTCTGAAGAGTCTGGGTCCGCATGTAGCTGAGCATTTCCCAAATGCATCATACGGCGCATATCCCATCGAAAACGGCTCGAAAATTACAATAATAATTGTTGCAAACAAGTACAGTCCGAACAACTTCTGGTACCTTAACTTCCAACGATTCCATTTACAATAACTGACTAGGCTTAGGAACGGTCGATGGCGTTCTCTCTACATTTACGAGCCTTCATCCTCCTCCCTTACCGGTAGCATTAAAGTCGATGTCCATTACTACGAAGATGGTAACGTTCGACTGCTCACAAACAAACCCCTCTCATCGTCTGTCTCATCCTCATCTGCGAGCGGAATCGTACGAGAAATTGCTACGGCCGAGAAGAGATACCAAGAAGAAATCAACAAGGGCTTCAACAATCTGAGTGAAGGAGCCTTCAAGGGCTTGAGAAGACAATTGCCTATTACCAGACAAAAGATTGAATGGGATAAAATTGCGGGGTATAGGTTGGGACAGGATATTGGCGGCGGAAGTTCTAGAAAATAGGTTGAAGAGTGATATGCTGCGGGGAATGATTTGATAGTAGCATGCAGTAAAAATACTGAATTTAAAAGATCTCCGAAGTGGGATATACAAAAGAGGAGTGGATTTCCACTATCACTACTCAATGGGCACGGTGCTCTGCGCACGTTAGGTTAAACAGTACACAAGAACGGTTTACCATAATCATAACCGTCGGAGTCGGATCCTCTAGTTCTCCGCGGAATCATTCCATAAATTTACAATACGCGGAAGGATCAAGTTTTCCACAACGACAAGAATCCTCAAGCAGATCTTACACCCCATATCCTCGGGTCGGACAGTAGAGAACTACCGTGTCGATTAATGTACCCAGGCAGCCAGGCACAGACAGACCCCTCGGAGCCCGAAGACCCCGCGGCGCTCTAACTCCCCACGATTAATACAGCGCTGTACCCACTCTCAACCAATCAACACATCTTCTCTAATTGCTGACCCCCATCGCATCCGTTAGCCAAGTTGAGCCTAGTGTAATAAGGGTATAGTCTCGGCCAAGGTACTTCCGTAAACTCTGTATAACTATTCTCACATCTTATGGAAGCTATTCTCTTTCCCTTGAATCCGACCGACTGTTGAAATCACGCCAGGTACTATTCCAAGAGGTTCTTTTCCACTTGATTACGTTGAACGTTAACCACACCTTCTTGCCTCTAGACACCTGTCTTTTTAGAGAACGGCAGACTTGCGCGAGCAAGATAACAGATCGGAACTTTTCGAACTTTGGAAATATCTAAAATAAACATATATCAAAATGTCGAACGACTCGACAGCTACAGAGACTACGGTCGAACTCACATACAAGGAGGTTGCGGACCATAAGACTAAGAAGGATCTCTATATGGTTATTAATGATATGGTTTATGACACCACCAAATTCGTCGATGAGCATCCGTAAGTGATTATTTCTGCTTATCTGCGCAGCCTCAAGAGGATATCTCTGGGATGAACGGCCTACAGCACTGCGCCTTTGGGTGGGGGTTTTAGACAGGATTGGGCGCTACAAAGTGGAGAGAATTCTCCAGAGAAGACAGACAGTATACGAAGTCTGCGGATGAATCTCGGAGACTCATTATGCGTTGTTTATACTTTACTGTATGACAAAACGCCCAATCGACTCAATTTATCATGCATTTTTACTGCTATTACACTGCATTTCCAAGAAAAGGACAAATCACTAACACCACTCTCATAGCGGAGGAGAAGAAGTGCTCCTCGATGTCGGCGGACAAGACGCAACCGAAGCATTCGAAGATGTAGGACACAGCGACGAAGCCCGAGAAATCCTTAAAGACCTCCTAGTCGGAAAACTGAAGCGCGTGGTATGTCCCCACACCCTCCTCATATGCACACCCGCACTATCCCTCGGCATAAACCTGCATGCAAAACTAACATGTGCCAGGACGGCGACCCCGCCCCCAAAACCTCCAAGACAACCTACGCACCCGCCTCGTCCAGCAGCGAAACAGGCATGGGCTTTGGTCTCTATGCTGTTATCCTGCTGGGAGGTTTGGCTTCGTTCGGTGCTTATAAGTATATGCAGAGCCAGCAGACGCAAGTATAGATGGATGGGTTAGATGATTTTTCGTTCGCGCTGGAACATGATACGTCTTTTGGAATCATAGACGATTTGACGTTGTAGGGAGATGGGACGACTGGTCTTTTTGCAACCACTTATTAAGGCGAAATATATTGGGCTGTTCAGATTGTTGAATCACTTTCTCACCTAGCTCCCATTTAATACGGTGGAGTGGGGGACGTTAATAGACCGTTGTTTAACATTCTATGCGAAATCTTTGATTCCGCTGCTTTCGGCTTCTCCCCTGTCCGCTTGACGATTGACGATTGTTGGGAAACAGAGCTCAATATCATGGAGGGAACACAGGTGAATGATTAGTGTCAAATTTCCCAGTCGCTAGTGGAGAGTTGTAGTCGGCCACCTTTTCACTGCTGGCTCGGACATAGTCTTTCGTTATCCTATGTGCATCATGATTTTACCTCTAATTACTTAGCCCGTTCAAGGCCATGTTCCGCTCATTTCGCGTCTCACAGTACCTAATGTAGTATCATCTGTGCCTGAAATACTCATCACATCTTGCGCTAATGTCTTTACGCATACATTCCATCATCCCCATCACTCTCATAATCTTCTTCCTCTTTCTTCTTCAGCCTTTCTTTTTCCCTCTCCGCTTCTCTCTGATTCAGTCTCCTGTGGAGCCCCTCCACTCCCTCTTCCTCCAAATCCAATCCCTCTACCGCGGTCTCCATCTCCATCTCCTGGTCCTTTTTCCTTTTCTCACCATCTCCCACTGCCTTCCTGTCCAACGGACATGTGCCATTTATCCTCAGCCACGGGCCCACACACTCCAGATCGAACTTGTGCGTTGGGTGGCATGGCAGTACTACAACAAGACAATATTGATCATCCAAGAATTTCTCTCCGCAGATTGGACATGTTTCGTCGGACTTCAGAGACTTGCGCGGAACACGGTCAATGGTGTCGAGGTAGGCTTGTGAGCAGCCGCTTATTTGCTTGGGAGGAGCTTCGATTTGTGATCGTAGGGAGTCGATGAGTACGTTGAGGAGTGGATTGGTCGGGGAACCATCTGAATCGCTACGTAAAGTGAGGTATTGGTCTTGGAGAAGACGGTAGGCTGCTGCTACATCGACCTGGTTCATAAGGGTTAGTCTGTTTTGTCAAGGATAGGAGGACTGCATCTAGAAGACTGATTTCAGAGCTCGAGGGGTATCATGACGAAACGGCGATTATAAATGATGCGCCAATGTTCAGCTGGGAAGTAAGTAGAAGAGAGTGATAGAAACATACTGGGGTGGGCACGGCATGCGGGTTGTTGTGATGCCATGTAGGATCTGTAGTCGAGTCTGAGGTTTCGATTTGAGACAGCTGGTTGAAGAACGAGGACATAGAAGGACGGCGTCGAGGTTTGGCAGAGGCCGACTCTTTGATATTATGTTCGACTACATAGGAGTCAGTGGTGCTGTACTAGCGATACTGTATGCGATGAGCTCAATGAGGTGGGGTTAGAGAGGGGTTAAGCTTACCTTCGTAAGGATTCATTTTGGTCTTGAGTTAGATCGAGTTGGAAGTTGCGATAGAAGATTGTTCGAAACGAAAGTTTATTTGAGGTGTTCTGGATCGTAATGAGGGTATGTGTCGCGTTTAAAATACATGGAGATGAAGGTAGGCAGGCACAAGACGACGCAGCTTGTTCGGCTGCATATTCTAAGCGAGGCTGGATGCCGCAGCACGAGGCTGTAGAGCCTTGCTGCAACTACCCGATGCTTCTTCGTAAATACCAAGACATTCTCCCTTACATTATTATCCATTGAGAGATCTCTTTTCTTCATACTCTGTGGACTGATGCAACTTTCACCTGCACTGCTACGATGTCATTGTGACAGAATATGTATTGTCTTCAAAATACGTCGCGGATGCAGAGGACATCAATACTTGTTGTTCTTAGCACATCCATTGATATATACTTGCCTGTGTCTTCGGGAACCGCAATATACCCGCCATTGCGCACTCGGAGTCGCGTCCCGCATGATAATACAGATACTGTTCGTTAACAGGAAGAGCTCCTCATGGAACTGTTCGCATTTCACATGGCGTCAGGCACACCATCCATATCGGCGGTTCAGTTTCTACATGAGATGGGCTTGGCACGATGAATTCTTCAACGGTGCTACCCTTCCTCAAGTTCTGTTCTGACATTCATGGCGGATAACGAAGATGCTGTACAGAGGTATGTCGAGCAACGGCTGTGGCTTTACATTCGAGCCCACCGTGTTCGGAATCCACCACGAATGCCTGCAGTTATAGCAAGTGCTGTATTCAGCAGCATGTACTCGGTCTAGAAGCTGTGTATAGTACACTTTACCGGCACCGAGTATGTCGACGTTGATGTCTCTTCCAGACCAGGAACGCGCCCAAGGTAGATATTAAGTCCCCACAAGGAAAGCGCTCAAGGTCCCCACTTCCTGTTGAGAATTTCTTGTCCCCACCCATGTGGGAGAATATTTCCTTATTTACAATTCTGCCCCCAAAATTCAGGACCATTCTTCATCCGATACTCGGATTTCAAATGATCGGAATCCCGATTTCAGGAAGTCCTGCTAGGCTTCACCATAAGAAGTCCGAGGACCGGGATTCTTTCTTCAGATCCCCTTGAGCATACGAGCAGGCACATACCCGATAATTACCCAAAGACCAACACCAACAGGAAGCGGCACTTGTTATCAGGAACTACACTAGATTTGACGATCTGCATCGAACGTGGGTAAGTGCCGATACCCGTCAGAATTTCTTTCCTTGTCTTTTCTCAATTGCGTACCCAATCCTTGTGGCTAAGAATTATATCATTGCTTTGATCTGCTGCTCTATGTCCTATTCTTTTGCTATTGATCATTTTACCGTATAATTTTAAAGGACTTTGCCGTTGCAAGTATGACGGGAGCTAATGGTCATGAATTAGTCCGTATCGAGACAAACATCCTTCCTAGAGGAAAACTTGTTGTGGTTTTCTGCGGATTGGCGTTTGCTCTTCTCATTTCTTTTATAGACCAGAATTCGATCGGTATTGCTCTACCTACAATTGGAGCTGATCTCAATTCCGCCACCACCATTTCCTGGGCAGGAACATCAAGCCTGATCGCAAACACGGTGTTCCAAGTTCTCTATGGAAGAATATCAGATATTGTAGGGAGAAAGGTGGTATTTCTGAGTGCAGTGGCTCTTCTGGCACTAGGAGATTTATTATGTGGATTCGCCCAGACGGGACCCCAGCTTTATGCGTTCCGAGGCATTTCTGGGATTGGTACCGGAGGGATCCAGGCATTGACTATGATGATCGTCTCGGATGTTGTTACGCTTGAAAATCGTGGAAAGTAAGCTTTTTCTACCTCACAGACTCCCCTCCTCCATGCTGACATCATGTTAGATATCAAGGAATTCTTGGATCATGTATTGGTCTCGGCAATACGATAGGTCCGTTTCTAGCTGCAGGATTCGTGCAGACATCAACATGGCGGGGACTATTCTGGTGCATTTGTCCGCTGGCTATCCTGTCTGGAATCGCAGTGGCTTTCACTCTTCCCCCGAGCAAAGTTCATGGCTCCACAGCAACCAAGATTCGAGTAATCGACTACCCCGGTATCATCCTTGTCTCAGCGGCCATTCTTCTGCTTTTGATTCCTATTTCAGGAGGAGGAACTTATTTCGAATGGTCGAGCCCAATGGTCATATCTATGCTAACCATTGGTGGTGTTTGCATGATCGGGTTCATCATTGTGGAATGGAAATTCGCCGTGATGCCGATGATGCCTCTGAATCTTTTCCGTAACCCCGCTGTGGCCGCTATCCTTATCCAAAACTTCCTTTTTGGTATCGTCTATTACTCACATCTCTACTACCTTCCCATATACTACCAGAACTCTCGCCAATACTCTCCACTCATGTCAGCCGCTCTGACGATTCCTTTCGTCGCCACTCAATCTTCTTTCAGTATCGTATCTGGACAGTATATCTCCCGCCGGAAACGCTATGGCGAAATCATTTGGATCGGATTCATACTTTGGACTCTTGGATCTGGTCTCGTCCTCCTCTTTTCTCGAAGCACACCAAAATGGGAGATTGTCATCATTCTCCTAATCGAAGGTGCAGGTGTTGGATTCGTCTTTCAACCAACTCTTGTCGCAGCACAAGCTCACTGCCTGAAAAGTGATCGTGCCGTAGTCATCTCAATTCGTAACTTTCTCCGTGCACTAGGTGGCGCAATCGGTCTCGCTATTTCCTCTGCCATATTCTCGAACTCCATCAAATCCAGCGTGAACTCCTTCACTACTCCACTACCTTCCGGATTCCAGGCCCAGATCCTAGCGTCTATACTCAGTGTTCCAGATTTGACTCCTCTGACAACGGCGCAAAAGGATGAGGTACTTGACGCGTATATGGGTGCCAGTAAAAGTGTGTTTTACTTATGGGTCCCGATCATGGGACTCTGCTTGGGCCTGTGTATTTTTATCAAAGACAAGGGACTACAGAGACCAGATGAGAAGCCGGTTGCGAGACAGCAAGAGGAAAGCAGTGGCAGTGAAGTGGGGGTTGACGAGACGAATGTGGAAGGAGGGCAGCGGGGAGAGATCTGGAAAGAGGGGAAATGGGGGAGGTGAAGGACGAGCCGAAACGATAGGATATGCGAACTTCTAGCGTTAAACCAGTAATGCAATGAACGACCTCCAAAAACAAAAATACAAATACTCAGTTCAGAAAAGGAAATCCAGATCAACGTGTATGAGTGAAGGTGGGGGGGCTTTCGACTTACGCGTTCATGTCAATGACGCGCTTGCTTTTTCTTAACCAAATACATTTGGAAAACCTTCATATGGATGGATGATTGATCACTAAATCATGTCTTGCCAATAGTTGGTGCATACATATGAGCTACATTTAACTACCGCAGGACCAAAAACCCTCACGCGGTGGAGTTTAGTCATGGCGCTTCTGCTTGAAGCTGAAAGCCATATCTGGCCATTTTCCTAAGCCATGTCATAGAATCGCCTTGGACTCGGCTGGCTTTCACGGCAGCGCTTCGATCTGTCGAGTTTTGCTAGAAAACTGTGAGATTCCCGAGGAAATTTTCCGAGAAGGTATGGCGTTGCATTCGACCTTATGTGGTCAACTAGGCTGCGGAAACGGATATCCGTGATAGTACCACTTGGGTTAAGGGGGATCCGCCGGATATATCCTGGCCGGAGCGGATAGTAACGATTCTGAAGTAGTAGTACCACGGATTTGAACGGATTTCTACAGGATATCCATTTATCCGGTGGGTTCTCTAATAAGTGGGTATTTTCAAGTCTTAATGGCTTGGAAATTCCCACTTTTGAGGATATACCTAATCTTTATACTAATTTTATACTTAGTTATACTTAGTTATACAAACGGATTCTACCGGATTATCCGTATCCGGGCCGGAGCGGATTGCCTTCTGAACGGATAATACTACGGATCACAAAATCGAGGGGAGGCGATCCACGGAGCAGAGCGGATCAGGATATCCATACGGATCGGATTATTTGTGTGTAGCCTATGGTCAACATTTTGCGGCGGTTTGGTGTCACCAGAATACACATGATGGTATCATATCAATATCAATACAGGAGATAAAACATAGGTATGCCGATGTTCATTTGGCTGAGTTGTCATTGGGCTTTTTGGGCCATGAATCATGATTGTAATTGGTCGGCGAATAAGTTTATCGCCATGTTTTAGAGACCTGCGTAAGAGAAGCTGGTCGATCTACAGGAATCCTATTCGTCTCACCGTGTATGTTTCAGTAAACTCCTAGAAAACCCCTCAAACATCAGATCTGAATAGCTTCGCAGTACTGTCGCATCATCTGTTTGTTTATATGCCAGCGGTGCCCGACATCATGCGAATCTTCAGCGTCTACGAGGCAGCTGCTCATCTTCCTTTCAGTCTTTTTCTGGTAGGGCCGAGTTTTGGACCAGTGCGTGAGCTCCCTTTCACGAAAGATTTGGTAGAGCGACAACGTATCTCATCTCTCTTCGTCTATTCTCTCTGTTCACCGCAGGCGCTGGAGCATTCCAAAATTTGGGTGGGTTAGTTGCATGTCGCCTGCTCGCTCGTCTCTCTGCTAGTCCACTGCTTGTGGTTGGAGCTGGTACGGATGCAGATCTTGGAAGCCGGAGTCAGCAGTCGCGGCAATATCACTTCTCAGATATGTTCTGCTGCAGGGTCCCCTCTTTTCACCACTCCGAGCAAGTGCCCACCGCCCCCATATACCTCGACTGTGTATACTAACGTGCAGCCCGGTAGTGTATACTCGCCTGCATGTCGCATGGGCTACAATTATATTCAGCCTCATGTCAGTGGCTCAGATGCTGGTCCCATAGGTTCTATTCAATAGGGACTTGATCTACATCGAAACAGTAAACTTGCAAAACAATCAACACTAGTTGATAACAAAACGAAATATTATTGTCATGTTAAATTCATTGAATTTGAAATCATTCAGAAAAGTTGAGAGTGCGATCAGAAACCTAGTAACTTTACATGACGATCAGATTAGAGTTCAGAAAATATTACTGTAAGTGATCGGTCTCGATTGCTAATTTCGAACTAAAATCAATGCAGATCTCCCAATATTGTATTATTGTGAAACGACTCTTAAGGTTATCGTACTTTACCACCATACGGAAAGCACCCAGCTCCTTTTCCAGTTATTAATAATGTAACAGTGACCCTCACGTGCTGTTGGAAATTGATCCTTCGACCCACCATGCGGCCGGGCTGTAGATATCACACAGATTCACACTGCGCCTCGCCGAAACACCAACAAGTTGCAAATTGACTGCTGACATATATTTATACACCTATCAATGTATTTGATTCGTCATCAAAAATGCCTTCTGAGACTTCGCTCTACCTGGGCGTGTTCAATTCTTTGGACCTGATTCGACTAGGAGGAGTTGGGGGCTGCAAAAGGAGGAGATGGGGGCCGCAATCTACTTTAGACTGTGCAGTAGTGATGAAACGCTACTCAACTTGGCGTACTTAAGATCTGCTTGCACCTCCAGCACACAAAGTAAGCTTGCTTTGCAACTGTTGGAATCTCACCTCAGAAGTCCGCAGTTAGTTGCTGTATGAGTACCTCCCAGACTGTCGGGACTGCTATCTCCGCTAACTACATGGTCTTGTTTGAGTCTCAATCGCAGAGCTCTCGGATATTACTTCCAATTATGACATCTATAGGATTCCAGGCTGCAACATGGGGACGGCGCAGTGCATCTTATCACTACCTGAGTTTGATCCCTTCGCACGAAAGGTCATATACGCTCTCCGCATGACTCGTGTCCGACTCAATCGATGTGAAATACAAATATGCGCCTCTTCTAAAAGACTAGAGTTGAGCCTCAACATATATAGAGTGGATGAAACGGTCAAGCGGCTATCTTCCTGATCTCTATTTACCGATTCAACTCCATCTTCACCGTCTATCTTTCTTGCTTTCAGACAACAAAATGTTGCACCAACTCGAGAGGAGTTTAGCCTTATTGGTAGTCTGCGTTGAAGCCGTGGTAGCTTCGTACAGCAATAATATAAATGTCTTCCATCAAGATATTGCATCCAAAAGACAAACAACAAGCCTGTCGGCAATCACCATACGCTCTGCAGAACAGAAAAGAGGGCTTGCAAACTTTAAGCCGAGCTATGAGTGCGAACATCATTACGCTGACCGTAAGTCTATGATATCTTGGCGCGGGAAGTGAAAGAGGCTAATCCTGACCAGATGATTCCATACTTCGCGGAATGGAGTCCCGCTTCGCGACCACTTCGATGAGATACAAATTGCCGGCAGTGACGTTGGAAGATATAGAACTCAGTGTCAAGGATATTGTGTGCTCGAGTTCGGCCATTATCATCAACTTTCCTTCCGCAAGTTTACTAGCGAGAGCGGAAAGAGAATGGGAAGGACTTTCGGAATTTCTGGTCATTTCTTCGCATGCTGGATGCAATGATGAAGGTGCGCGGGCGCCGTACTTGTATGTGTCGTTTACTTCGATTGATCCTGAGACTTTGTTAATGAATTCACAGGGTCTCGAGTGTTCTCTTTAACTCCCTTTCCAATGATGCGGTTCTTTCTGTGCAGAGAATCAGTTGGAGAGATGCTTATGGCACCATGGAGGTGAAGTTCGGAATGGGCCAGTACGAAAGAGATTCTCTCCGCACTCACGGTGGCGTGGCGAAGCGGACACTTACCTCAACGACCGTGGCATCTTCAGAAACTGTGTCATTTCCATTTGCTCCATCTCCTACGCCAGCGTCGGAAACATCTACACATGACATTGGACATGTCGCGCCACCTGATTTCGTTATTCCAATCTTCGACCCGTATTTCAACCTGTCACCCATAAAGTTGGCCATGGCTAATTCGATCATCTAGAACCGGTAACTCGGAAGACAAAATGTCTATCAGGTGTAGCAATTGTTCCATGGCGGGCAGTATTACTGTCACCCATGGAGTAGTTACTATGAGCAGCAGTTTGAACTCGAGTACTCTAGAGGCCAAACATTTCTTGCAAGATGGATACTTCTATGCAGAAGCTAATGGATTAAAGGCACACATAGAGATCGATACATCTGTCACTGGTGCCTTAAGCAAAGATTTCAGTCAACCACTTGTCGTCATAACTTTGCCAGGGTTTACGGTAAGTTTCCAGTCCACGAGGGTTGTCAGTCACACTAAGAATGTATGTTTAGATACCAGACATTGCATCCATAGGCCCAATGTGGATCCCGACCATCACCGGAGAAATTAGTGTGTCGAGTACTATGGATTTTACATACGGCTTCGAGTTCACCGTTCCTGACAAGTCATTCATCAATATAAATATTAGCAACATTTCCGACTCATCGTCGAATGGATTTCGCGACTCAAGTATCCACACTATACCTTTCACATCCACCACTCCATTAAACACCTTAACACTCACACTCGGTCTGCAGTCTCAGCTTCTTCTCGGAGTAGACATCCTAGGTGGTGAGGGCCTTATCGACGCCGGAGCATTTATCAACCTCCCCGAACTCAGCGTTGCTTTCAGTAAACTCTCAGACGTCGACTCGGACTGCGTACCAATAAACAAAAGTTCGCCCAGTGGATCCAAGAGCGAGAGCTTTCAAAATCTTGTAAACATCGTTCCCGCAGCCCAGATAGAGATCGGGCTACAAGCTGGCATTCAAGCCGAGATTGCGGATTACACAGAAGCTGTAGGAATGACCGCCACAATTGGTTCAACGGGAGTTACTCTGCCGACAGCCTGTTTGAGCTTTGATGGCTCAAAGAAGGCATTTGCTTCGCCTACGTCAACTTCGACGGCGACGTCATCTTCTGGCGGAGGAAAGAGTAAGAGCGCAGGCGTGAACAGAGGTCCTCCTTCGGGATGTGTTGCGATTTTCTGGACTGGAGGAATGCTTCTGAGCGTGTTGTTCGTCGCTCTCGCTCTGTGATGATGTACAACTCAGGTCTTCATGGGTTATGAAGATAGTAGCATGGTGATTGCTGTTTCCAAGGCTGCGTGAGAGACATATCTTTTTCGTTGTTTGGCAGCTATACCCATAGATTTTTTGATATCCTTTTATATCATCAAGGAGTGTTTTCTCCTTTGCGATGCATATTTGAAGCCATTCGGTAGTGAAATCTTCTCGTGGTCTTAGAGTGTAGAATGACTGAAAATGAGATTAGCCCATTTGCTACCTACTATGAGTGAGGTATCTGCATATGTTCTCGAGATGTTGACTCTCGAATTCCCTTAGGTCGCTGAGTAGGAATGCCCCTGCTCTGTACAGCGAAGCAAAATATGCCGATGCGAGTCAATTTGAATAGGCTGTAGCTGATTGCTCTGGTGGATAGAAAGCATTATACTGGAAGTACTTACTGATCGATTTGGGTTTATCCGCTGCACTTGACTACGGCATTATAAAGTCGTCGGATTTTCCTGCCACAATGAGTCCACGTCCGATATCGTCGCATCAACCCCACCATCTACTTCAGTAAACCCCGCACTTTCGCTATAATCCTAGCTGCAAGCCTACCTACAGTCTTTCACTGCACCCATAACTTCGAGAGACGCTGCTGAATCGCCTGCATTCGCCCAGACGATTCTATCACATCAGTAAAATGACTCCCGTCTCATCCTCCTCTCCGCCCACAGAATGGTATAAGGGGAATTACATTATCTCCACATCCCCGAACCTCCTCGACGCAAAAGCTATCAATGCCGCTTTTGACTCACCTGAGGTATACTGGGCCAAGGCTATGCCTCTCGACACGTTGAAGCAAATGCTCAACAAATCACTATGTTTCGGTCTCTACGAATTGCCTGAATCAACTGCTTCTTTCGCCGGTCAGTACACATAACTACCAATCTTCCTCGTCCACCACCCTCCCCATCTCTTCTCACTTGAACTGACCCCTATAGGTCGCGCCTCGCCTACTCAAATCGGGCTAGCCCGTCTCATCACCGACGAAGTCTCCTTCGCTTGGCTGACAGACGTATATGTCCTCCCAGAGTACCAGAAGCAGGGCCTCGGCAAATGGCTGATCGAGTGCGTGAACGAGGTGCTAGGTAGCTGGCCGGAGTTGCGAAGAGTCATGTGTATGGCGAGTAGCACGGGAGAGGAGGCCAAGGAGTTCTACTCGAAGATGCTGGGCTTGAGTGTTTTTGAATCGGGGAAGGGAAAGCATGGGCTAGTGGTGTTGAATAAGGTTGGACCGGGGAGCGTTGCAGCACTAAAGACTGATGATTGAGGAAAGAGGGTTGTGAAGTGTCGGTTCGAAGAGTGGCTGGCTGCTTGGTGTTAGGTGGTGCTTTTGGGGTGAGATAGATTGGCGGTTGGGAACCGTGGCGGCTCTGTTTTTCAGCGGTGGCTCTTATTAGAGCAGAACCTTCTTCTTCTCTTCTGCTTATGTAAAGAAATGCTCTGGTGTCATCGACTAAAAGATAATCACCTCGGCAACATCATATAACGCATTCATCTGGTAAAATTTTCAAGTGAGGTTCCTTGTCATTCTCCCTCACAACCTTTATTGCCTAATTTTATCCCACTTCGTGCCTGGGGCACCCATATGCGCTGTTTTATTGGAACCAGCCCTATCCCTGTCCAAAAAAAGACCCCTCGAAATATTTTTTTCTATCTTTTTATCCATTAAAATTCAAGTCGCATTGAGTTCGAACGACTTCGATATTTTTGCAAAAACATTTCATATCCAGCTTTTACATGGGCAGATACATGTAACGAGCCTTTGAAATGTCACAACAAAAATTCCTCGAGCTCTTGCAGAGCGTTCTAATCCGTAAGTTCTATCGCGCATTCATAGTCCACATTAGCCCCTCATTGCGCTCGCAGTTGCTAACTTTCAATCTCTGCAGCTGATACCGAACGAGTGAAGGCCGCAACCACAGAACTTCGAAAGAACTACTACCCAAAGCCTGAGTCGCTCTTATGGCTGATCGAAATCTATATTACGCACAGTGAGCAAGGTGTTCGACAACAAGCCGCTGTCGAATCTCAGCGCTTGGTCCCCAAGCATTGGAAATCGATCCCAGCCGATCAAAAGCCCCAAATCAGACAAAAACTTTTAGAAAAGACATTAAACGAAGAGGTAAAACTAGTCAGACACTCTGGTGCTCGTATCATCGCTGCAATCGCCAGTGAAGATATCGAAAATGGAGAATGGGCGGAATTACCAGACTTGCTTGCTCAAGCTGCTGGCTCGCCGCAAGTTTCTCACCGCGAAGTTGGTGTCTTCATCTTATTCACCTTGCTCGAAATCGCCTCCTCTTATTTCGCCGAAAAGATTCCTGAACTCTTCTCTATTCTCAGCAAGACCATTAAGGATCCAGAAAGTACCGATGTTCGAATCAACACCATGATCTGTCTCGGTGCTGTGGCCACCATCATGGACCCAGATGAGGATCCAGAGCCACTGAAACTGTGGGTACAGATCTTCCCAGAGATGGTTGCTGTCCTCAAGGGATTTGTTGATGCCAAGGAGGAAGATCGCACTGTGCAAGCTTTCGAGGTTTTCCAAACTCTTTTGGGATGCGATTCTGCTTTGGTGGCTACCCACTTCAAGGATCTGTGCACTTTCATGCTTGATATTGCAACAGATACCAACAATGAGAATGACGCTAGATCACAAGCTCTTTCATTCCTCATGCAATGTACCAGACACAGGAAGATGAAGTTGCAGGGTACCAAGGATTTGGGTGAACGGATCACTATGGCAAGCATGCAAATTGCTACCGAACTCGAAGAGGATGAAGACGAGGACGATGATTCATCTCCCGCTCGTAACGCGCTGGGTCTTTTAAGCTTACTTGCCGAGAGTCTACCACCTCGTCAAGTTATTGTTCCCCTTCTCAATGCCCTTCCCAAGTTCTCCAGCTCCGCAGACCCTAAATATCGTCAAGCTGGTATTCTCGCTCTCGGCATGTGTGTAGAAGGAGCTCCTGATTTTGTTGGCACTCAGCTGGACAGCTTTTTGCCTATCGTTTTCAGGTTGCTTGAGGACCCTGAAATGAAAGTTCGGCATGCTGCTCTCAATGGCGTTGCGAGATTGGCAGACGATCTAGCTGAGGATCTCCAAAAGACCCATGAGCACTTGGTTCCCGCGCTCCTCACTAACCTCGATGCTGCTATGCACCATGCAGCAGGTGGTAACAACGACAAGCAAACACTCGATATAATGAAGGCATCTTGTGCTGCGCTGGATTCACTGACCGAAGGCATGGACGGAGATATCCTCAAGAACTACCTTCAAGCTCTCCTCCAACGTCTCACTCAACTCTTGGATCATCCTGAACTTGATGTCAAGGCTTCTGCCGCAAGCGCTCTGGGCTCCATCGCTGGATCCTCGGAAGAAGAATTCCTTCCATACTTCAAGGACACCATCGAGAAACTGGCACCATATGCTAATGTGAAGGACAGCAACGACGAGCTTGATCTTCGTGCTACTGTTTGCGATTCTATTGGAAGCATGGCTGCATCTGTCGGACCCAAGGTGTTCGAGCCATATGTTAGAGATATCATGGCCACAAGTGAGGAGGCTCTCCACCTTGACCACCCACGCCTAAAGGAAACCAGCTACATTCTCTGGAGCACGTTGGCAAAGGTTTACGAAGAAGAGTTCACTCCTTATCTTGACGGAGTCGTCAACGCTCTTGCAGCAAGCTTAGCCCAACAAGAAGATGGCTTTGAAGTCGAGCTTGGTCAACATGCTCAAGACTTGCTTGGTCAGGAAGTTATTGTCGCAGGCAAGAAAATTAAGGTTGCTGCTGCAACCGACGTTGAAGGCGACGATATGGAAGATGATGATGAAGATGAGGACGACTGGGATGATCTTACTGCAGTTACCGCGGTCGCTTTAGAGAAGGAGGTCGCTGTTGAGGTTATTGGTGACATTCTTACACATACCCGAGGAAGGTACATGCCTTACTTCGAAAAGACTATCGAGGCAGTTATGCCACTGGTAGAACACTCCTACGAGGGTGTACGAAAGACTGCCATCAGCACATTATGGAGAGCCTACGCTTGCCTTTTCAGCATGATGGAAGACCAAACCAACACAAAGTGGACCCCTGGTCTACCGTTGAGTGTTCAACCATCAGCTGAGCTGACCAAATTGGGAGAGATTGTTACAACTGCTACACTTTCTCTGTGGGAGGATGAATATGATCGGTAAGTTTTCTTATGTTCGCTTTTCCTAGCTTCCAAGATAAAATGATGAACAACATGACGTTATACCCAGCTCACTCAGATGCACAAGTTGCACATGCTGCGAACGCGTATCTACTTCTGATTCTATCTACACATACACACCTTGTCATTGTTAGTCTTACAACAATTTCTAACATTATTATAGTAACATCGTTACCGATATCAACCGCAATGTTGCCTCGACTCTCAAACTCTGCGGTCCAGCTATCTTGGCACAACCTAGCTTCCTCGAGAAGACTAAGGACATCGTGTTGACCATCATCAGTCGTCAACATCCTTGCCAACAGGACCTTGGTGATTTCGACACTCCTGAAGAAGAAGATGCGGAATCCTCTGAATATGACTGGCTTGTCATCGATACTGCTCTTGAGCTCATCTCGAACCTTGCTCTTGCTCTCGGCCCACAATTTGCCGAAATACTCGCCGAGTATGAGAAGCCTCTCAAGAAGTTCGCATCCTCAAACACCAACTTCGAGCGGTCCGCGGCTATCGGTATCATCGCCGAATGCGCTGGTCACATGGGTTCAGGCATCACACCATTTACTAAGTCGCTTATGCCAGTACTCCTCAAGCGTCTCTCGGACACTGATGCTGAAACCAAATCGAACGCCGCCTACGGAACTGGTGTTTTGATTTTCCATTCTCAAGATTCCGCCACCTACCTCCCGTCCTACAATAACATTCTCCAAAAGCTTGAACCTCTTCTCCAAACCAACCACGCACGTTCAATTGATAACGCATGCGGTTGTGTCGCCCGCATGACCATGGCTCACCCGGATGCCGTACCTCTTGATGACATTCTCCCCGTGATGGTTGGTCTCCTACCGCTAAAGGAAGACTACGAAGAGAACGAACCAATCTTCGAGTGTATCACCGGTCTTTATACCCAAAGTAACCAGACTATTCTCCAGCTCACACCAAAGTTGATTCCTGTATTCGCCGCCGTCCTTGGTGAGCCAGAAGGACAACTCGAGGTTGAGACAAGGGAGAAGGTTATTGGCATCGTTAAGTTCATTGCTAGCAGTCACCCGGAGTTGTTGAATGGTTATGATGGACTGAAGGCTTTGTGCTGAGAGGTTAATACGGAAAATGATGATAAAATTGATTGAACGGAGAAAAGAAAAGGGTGTTTACTCCAATTTGGATTCGAGGACATTTAGTATGAGCAAGGATTGTCATTGATATGACTGGCTGGATGAATGGGATGTTTGATTTGGAAAGATCAAATAGGGGAAGAAGGGAAAAAAGGGACTCAAGGAAGGAAGGAAGGAAAAAGATAAATTTTACGAAGTGATGAAATCATACCCCCCATTTATACACGAATCAGAAATATGCAGTAGAAGCATGGACGAATGAATGGATAGATAGATTCAGTAGATACAATCTAGGAATGGAAAATTGTTTGTTTAGATTACTTTTTTCTCCTTAATAGCCTGCCACAATTGTGGTGTCGCCACGTCAGGACAATGGTAGACCATTCATTATTCATGTTCGTTGGTGACAAGAACATAAAGGGGGCAAGTATACATACCCGATATGGTATTAGGTGAGGTACTAACATGTAATGCATTACTCACAACGTCTATCATCTAAGTCATCTGTACGTATTCCCCACCCACCGCAACATATGCACCCGCACCCACCCCAACAGTATAGTATATAAAACAGATAAAAGCCCCACTCGTCCATCACACCTCCCCTCCGCCTAAATACATCCCATCCCGCCGCCCCTCCACCAAACACCCACCATGCATAGATAGATCCCCTCCCACCCAAAAATCCACAGGAAAATGCATACCATAAAACACAACCTCCACCCCACCCGCGCCGTATCCTATATCAACCTAACTTCCTCCTCCCTAAAACTGCGTATTGATTGCGCAAATCAAACAGCAGGCGACTACCTGATGTGTGTGCGTAAGAATACTCATTCCCATACCTATGCCAATGTCTATGCAGGTAACGATACCGTGCTTATATATGTATACAAAAAATCCCCCACTCCACTCCTCTACCGCTCTAGTGCCCAGGCGGGCGGGAATCATAGAGAAGAAAAGAAAAGAATATGTGCGCCTTGTGTCCCCTTCTACTTGGTCTAGTGCAGTCAGTCCATCAATATACCCTTGACCTAACTCAGCCTTGTCCAAAAAACAAATGCATATAAACAATACCCTCCTTCAACTCCGCACCACGCAAAACGTATAATCCCAAAAACGAAAAAAGAAAAAAAGAAAAAAGGCACCCCTCACTCNCACCCCCACTCCNCNNCATCTGCACGCCCAACCTCGGATTATACGCGATCCGAACTTCTTCGCTCATGCCCTTCGCATGTCCCGGATCTCGCCTTACATCTTCGGGGCTATTCTCGCGACTCCTGAATCGTGCTGCTGTATGTTGACTGGGTGAGGGGCGCGGTCGGAGACCTTCCGGAGTCCAGTTTGGGGAGTGGATGTTATTGGCGCTGGTGCTGAATTGTGCGGTTTCGTTTTGCCTTTCCCGCTCTCTCTCGACCGCAGTATTCGTGTTTTCCTCATCTGCAGAACTCCTCCCACTCCCACCCACCGCATCTTTCTCCGCTCTCCCTTTCCGCGAGAAGTTTCTCTTCGCTCCACCTGCACCTGCGCCACCCACAACTCCAGCCTCCGGCCCCGGGAAAAACGACCCCACCACTCCACCGTCCTGCCCAGGTAAAAACGACCCCGTAGGCGGACTCAAACTCTCAATGCCCAGATCATGCGTGGGATCTGCGTACAGCGCGGGGATCACAGGCATGGGATCGTGCTGCTGCTGTAGGAGAATCGCAGTGTCGTCGTCGTCGTCGGTGGGGGCGTAGGTGCGGCGGTCGCCGGTGAGTGCGAGATGCCAGTTGGTGGCGGAGGGTTTGGAGGCG
>LLKJ01003858.1:0-18319 GCA_002242865.1 Clarireedia sp. CPB17
GGATGTGGGTGAGGTAGGTAAGGTAGGGTAGGGTAGAGTAGTTATGCCCAAAAGGGGAAAGATAGGAAAGGGGGAGAAGGGAAAAGCATGAAGGAACAACACACCTTCCTCGCCTTATGCTTATAATCCGTAATACCATTCTCCCTCAGCATAGTCATGGTTCTCGGATCCGGCGGCGATCCGGAATGATAAGCTGCAGTACCTATTCTCCCATCTCTCTATCAGCATTCCGGTAACTTTATTGATATAGAAATAACGTTCACATATACTCGTGAATATAGATAGATATACGTACCGCACGAATCAACCTTTGCGATCTTTGATTGGTAGGGTCCCTGCGCGGTCATAGAGCGGAAGATACCCTCGGCCATTGTTGACCGACAGATATTCCCCAGACAGACGAAGAGGACGGATACTGGTTCTGAAGTGGACATCTTGTGCTGTGTTTATGTGAGTGATTTCTGACTGTGTTTTTACCAGAATTTATTGGGAATGGTGGAAGGGGAGAAACGTCACACCCAACGGTGAGGAATTTATTTTATTGACAACAAAATGCGCGATTCGTTGTGCCCACCCGGAACGGTTTCCTTCCGGTTCTACAGTACGTGTTTAATGGAGCAGTTCTTCTCTTCAGTCTTCATATATATATAAAATTCTCAACATCATATACAGATTATCTATCTTACAAGGAATCCCTTAGATCTTTTGGAGCCAGTGCGATCTCGGCTTCGATCTCTCGTGGTTTTTAATCTATTCCCCGCAATACTGTATGTAACCGGGAAGCTCTGCTGAAGTTGGGATAATTAGGTGGGTTCGAAATGAACCAATCGATGATGGTTGAGAGGAGTGGGACTGCTGTGGAGTGAGGATATATGAATGACGGGAGACGTCATTTGTAGTCTTGGAAGAAATAAACTCCACTATCAGGTATTCTGGTCGATAAGTCGTGATTCTCAACGACCAGAGATGACGGCTCGTTGCAAGAGGTTTTCTATTTCCTCTGCAGCGACAACAATGTCGTACAACCATCACGTTTGGTACAATCATCATGTTTTGTACAACCATGCCATATCACGGCATAAGTGCGGGAAAGCGAGCTCTGGCTGAATGTTGTGCTAGGCACTTGAGTATACTTTCTTCTTAAGTAACAAGTCTTCACTGGTAGAAGATGAAAGTTAATCAATCCCACCTTCCCTTTTGGTCGTATGTACTATGTCGTCTCAGCACGACTTCCATCTTGGCATACATGTTCCAAGAGAATGGATGATAAGGAAAGCTTTCTTCTCTACCCCTCACTTCTCTGTGGAAAAGGATAAAAGAGAAGACAGGTCCTTAACATGAGTTTGTGATTCATTCGGATCTGTATTTTTCCTAATGGTCAATCTCGCCGTCACTCATACTCGAGATTTCAATTGATAATTAGATTGTTTACCAAGTATCGCCGCATTTACTGCGTCGGCGGTGAGTAGCTGTCCTCCATGTATAGTATTGCGTTGACAGCTAATATACTTACAGATACACGATGATGCTCCTTTCTTCGCTTCTAGTTCTGTGCAGTATATGTAAAATCGCTGCAAGTAGTTCTTCATTGAAGATATTGGAGCAACTTCCCGGTGTACCACAGGGATGGAGCCAACTTGGAAGACCTTCCGCATCGAAGATCTTCCAACTCCGTATCGCCCTTGAGCAGCCAAACCATGAAATTTTCGAGCAGAAGCTTTTCACTATCTCCACTCCTGATCATCAGGACTATGGAAAGCACCTCACTCGAGAAGAAGTTAAGGAACTCATCAAACCGAGAGATGAATCGACTGAAGCTGTTCTTTCATGGCTTGAGAACTCTGGCATCTCTTCATCAGATATCACGAATGATGGAGAATGGATCAACTTTCGTATTTCTGTTCGTCAAGCAGAGCAGATGCTGAATACTACCTTCTACTATTTTGCGCATCATTCGAATAGCAGAAGCAAACTACTCAGGACTCTACAGTATTCAATTCCACAAAATCTCACCAATCATATCACCATGATCCAATCTACTACGAGGTTCGGGCAAATAAAAGCACATAGTAGTCAACTATTCCGTACTGAACCAGCATCAAGTGTCTCGGCGTCGGTTGATACAGCATGCAATACTACTATTACCCCTTCATGTCTTCGAGATCTCTACAACATAGGAAACTACACAGCGAAACCGGATCGCAAGTCACGTTTCGGTGTATGTGGATATCTCAACCAGTACGCAAAATATGATGCACTGGACGTCTTCCTAGAAAAGTACGCACCATATGCATTATCTCAGAACTTCAGTTATGCTCTCATAAATGGAGGTCTCGATACCCAAAATTCCACCCTCAACGACGGAGAAGCCAACCTCGACATCCAATACGCCGCATCTATTGGCTACAAATCCAACATAACCTATTATAGCACCGGCGGTCTAGGCTTCCTCGTTCCCGATCTCGACCAGCCGGACCCATCAAATAATCAAAATGAACCGTATCTTGATTTCCTTAAATACGCTCTCGCCCTTCCAGACAATGAACTCCCTCAAACAATTACCACCTCTTATGGCGAAGACGAACAATCCGTTCCAGAAGCTTACTCAAAAGTCGTGTGCAAAATGTTCGGTCAACTTGGTCTTCGTGGTGTCTCGGTGCTCTTTTCGTCTGGCGATACAGGCGTCGGCTCAGCATGCCAAACGAACGACGGAAAGAATACAACGCGCTTCTTGCCAATTTTTCCAGCAGCTTGTCCGTATGTTACTTCTGTCGGCGGAACGAGATACGTAGAGCCCGAGTCAGCCGTTTTCTTCTCCTCGGGTGGATTCAGTGATAGGTTCCCAAGACCGGCGTATCAGGATGACGCGGTAAAGGGGTATCTGCATATTCTAGGCAATAGATGGAAGGGATTGTATAATCCTGCTGGGCGCGGGTTCCCAGATGTGGCTGCGCAGGGTTACAACTATCATATCATTGATAAAAGCCCAACGACGGGTGTTTTCAGGGACACACTTGGTTCAGGGACGAGGTTTGTCATCTAATTGATTCATCAGTTCTCACTTCTTCCTCTCACCTCTCACTCTCCATGGTCTTTCCAGACATCAATCAAATACTGCTAACCGCTCCACAGTTGTTCCTCCCCCACCTTCGCAGCAGTCATCTCCCTCCTCAATAACGCACGTCTCTCCGCAGGTAAACGACCGCTCGGTTTCCTCAACCCGTGGCTGTATTCCAAAGGTAAAAAGGGTCTGAATGATATCGTGCATGGCGGATCGACAGGGTGCACGGGAATCGATCAATATTCAGGATTGCCGGCGCCGTTTGTGCCGTATGCGAGTTGGAATGCGACGGTCGGGTGGGATCCGGTTACGGGGTTGGGGACGCCGGATTTTGGGAAGCTGTTGGGACTTGTGAAGGGGTATTAGGAGATTAAGTGGTATGGAATGGGTATATATGATATGATGTTTGCTTTCTAATTGCTTGAGCTTCAGTGGCTAGTTAGGAGAAGAACTTTGGGAAGGGGAAGAAATATGTGCTACTAACTTTTGCACCCCTTTCTATATTAAATCAAATTCAAAATTCAGCAACTGTATGCTAGCACAGTCTCTATAGTTTTATGCTGTAATTAGAAACTTCGCATATCATTATCCCGAGATTGAAGATCATATGGTGATACCCCGCAATATAAATTGCATTTTCCGGAGAAACTCTTATAGAACTTTAAGAACCCCGAACTTATATGACGTGACAGGTCAAATCTTGCCAACTACTTAAGATGGGATCTGACAGAAGACTCTTTTCATCTTCTTGTTTTCCCCTCATCATATTTTACCACACGATTTGAGTGATTATTAACCAAAAACCATGTTGATCCAAAATCTTCTCCCACTCTGTGGCCTACTTGCCAGCGGCGCCTTCGCAGCGTCATGGATCGTGCCCGGAGCAGTATGGACAGACACAAACGGTGTCAAGATCGATGCACACGGTGGTGGTATCGTTCAGCGGGGGAATACATTTTACTGGGTTGGTCAGGGTAACAGCAATAGTATGTATTCCAGAAACACCTATCTACGTTCTTAGTCGTGGTATTCTCAATCAAGCACTAACTCTTCCACCCCAAGACGTTACAGCCCGTATGTACTCCTCCACCGATCTTCTGAATTGGGAAAACCTCGGCCTTCAGAGCACAGTTGGGCAAATGTGGAGACCGAAATTCGCGAAGCCGGATGGGAATTTTTGGGTGGGTTGTGATTTCTTTTTGTTTGGTATAATGAGGGATTATTAATGTCTGCTTTTAATGCATTGTATGGAATTTATAGTTCTGACACTGATGTCGGGGTAGATATATGGCCAAGTCGATCGTCACGTCCAGCCCGTGGAGTCGACTCGCATGGTCGGAGGATACGCCGTCACTCAACCTGCGGTCTATCTTCCACCGAACAGTTATTCGTACTCGGATACGGGCATGTTTTTGGACGACAATGGTAGGAACTCCAAGGAGACCCATTGTGTGAGTTGGAGATAATGATTTTCAACTAGCCTGGTATCTGCTCACCAGCGCCGACCACAATACCGTCCAGGTGAACCAGATTAACAGGGGTGGGACTATTGGAGTGAGAGTCAACTTATTAAGTATGTAACTTCCCACGCAGTCATTCGTATCGGATCCAGATACTAACAAAAACTATTTCAGCTGGTGCCGCCTACGAAGCTCCCGGGATGATAAAAGTCGACGGTATATACTTCCTAATCGTATCCGGGAAAACAGGCTACAGACATAATCCCAACAAGATGTTCTGGGCAACCTCGATCAATGGGGCTTGGACTGGCCCGTTCGATATTGCGCCCAGCACTACGAATACGTATAACTCGCAAAACACGTATGAGCTTGCTATACATGGTTCACAGCGTACGACGTACATGTATATGGGGGATCAATGGGACTCAAATGGTTCTGCAGCGTCGAATTATGTGTGGCTTCCGATGGTGATTAATAGCAGGTGAGATTTCTCGGTCTATTCAACAGTCTTCACTCAAGAATCTATACATTATGGATATTTAAGCTAATAACAAAACCCCAAACCTAGTGCAAAAACACTCACCCTTGACTACCATGCCATGTGGAAGGTCAATGTCTCTACAGGCATTGTTTCATATCCCACAGTTGCAAAAAGATACGAAGCAGAGCACGCTAAGCTTTCCGGCCGTACAGGTGAGGAGTCACGTCACTTCACTTCACTTCGTCTTCGTTCTAATAATTCAATAGCTATTTCAGACTGTAGCCACTGCATCAGCAAGCGTGCTGTTCATGGGAGTGAGTTCTCAGTCCCTACTCTATAAGTGTGAATCGAAAGCTGACTGAGTCGGCTAGTTAGTAGAGAAAGTACAGTTACTTTCCATAATGTAACGGGCACCGGCTCGCCACAATGGATGGCTTTTCATTATACTGTTAATGATCCCACAGGTGAGTAATCCATGATCATTTAACCACTCAAGTTCTAGATCCCGAACAAACAAGCTGCTGACAACCTTGTATAGCCGGCGAAGCATTTATTTATATAAACGGCCATTCGGTGCTGAAACTCTCAGCCCTCAATTCCCATGCTGGAAATGCGAAGAACGTTCCAGTGGAAGTCACACTGAACCACGGAGATCAGAATGTTATTGAGTTTGGGGCTGTTGGTGGTCTAGGTAGGCAAAATCAACGGGGATAGGTAGTATGATTTAGAAGTATGCTAATAGTGAACCTGGGGTAGATTTAGAGGTCCAGATTGATTGTCTTGAAATTTATGAGGAGGAAGGTTAGGATGCTTAGGTCGAGTGTTTGGTGCAGAGTGGCAGAGATGATAGGGTGATAAGAATGTTTAGTGGATATCTGAATGACGAAAATATTATACTATCTTACAGTCTTTAGCATATTCGTTCGATAATTATAATCAGCTGTGACACACGCATCGTCCCAAATCGGTTTATTCTTTAGATGGCATCATGGCCCAACCAAAGGACTTTTGCATTGTACTGTACAGTCACAATAGCATGGTTTTGTCATCAATTGCTCTCAATGATGTCAATTCCCACCAGAAGCCATTACAAAAAGAACTCCTTCAACCTCTCACTCATCCCATCCGTCTCACCCTTCCTCCCCTTTTGCAGAACAACAAGTGCCTCTTTGACAGGAACTCTCACATTCTTAACACCATCGAGAGGCAAACCGAGTAATTCATCTCGTGTCCGGCCCCATACATTCCCGTCCCAATTTCTGCGTACCAGAAGCAGCCCCGTCTTCGCCACATCATCCCCATCAACACACATAAAAAAAGTCCGATCTAAACCCTCAATGAAGCGCTTTTCCCGGCAAAACCAAGGAAACCGTCTCACAGCCTCATCGTAACTCCAAGCAATATTCTCCAGGCCATGTCCCGGGCGCTTGACCAATTCGGGCGCATAAACTAAACGTTCCTCGCCCGGCTTCCGTTTGGCAGCTCCAGAATCAATGACATTAGCGCAGAAACCAAGCTCCTTTCCATGCGTGTTGTACTGGAAGACGACTAAGACGGGCTGCTCACGCACACTCTCTGACGGCCAATCAGCATCACCATTGGCCAAGATTAGGAAACGTGTCTGAAGACCATCGTGACAAGAATAGGGGATGCGGATGTGAGGAGGAGTGGCAAGTGCGACTTCTTTTTCAGCTTCCGACGGCAGTTCAACCATCAGCATGCCGTTTTCATCAGGGGTGGCCGTATCGATGACCAGGATGTGAGTTTTGTGCAAATATGGATTCTTCACACAGCGCTGGGGATGTAGGATAGCGGCTTGCTGAATGAGGTCTTGAGTGGGTGTGGTGCTGGAGGAGGAGGATGCAGGTGTGAGTTTGGCTTGGACGCGGCAGGCTAACTCTTCAGGCGACTTATATCTGAACCCTGGCTCCAGGTTGGCAACGACTTGCTCCTCAGATAGACTTGAGTGGATGTAAATTGGGATGTAGTAGCCTAGAGGAATATTTTTGATTGGCGCTGGTGGTCCATCGTCATCATCAACCTCATTATCCTTCTTATCTTCGTCACTTTTAACGTCGTCGTTCCCATCATCGTCATCATCTCCATCATCGGGATGGAACTCGGAAGCATCTTTCGCTTCGTCCCAATCCATATTCGCGATTTTTAAGTTCACCACAGTCAACCCGGACTCAACAGCTTTGATGCGAAACGAGTCAACATTACAATTAGACTCGTCATCATCCAGCGTGACCAGTATGACACCCTTACGTTGCCAGTCCTTTTCGACAGCAGCGATAAAGTAGAAGGGCTCGAATGCGTTTTGCGCCGCTAAATCGATGTGATAATCAAAGGCGGCGCGCAGAGGCTGGCCGACAAAACGTGGTTGCGGGGCGAGACGCACGCAAGTGCCCTGCTCACTGCCATTATCGATGCACCCAGTTTCGCACTCGCGCTCACAATCTTCAAGCTCTGCATCGGTCAAGTCGACGAGAGTATAGAGAGCTGTTGGGAGTAATTTCTCGGGGTCATTACGGTAACGTGCCATTGATGGCGCTCTGGCAGGTAGGGAAAGATCTGGCTTATCAGACATGATGTTTTGTGCTTCAGTTGAGCGGCGACGTTGAGCGTTTGAGCATCGAACTGGTTTTTGCTCGGCATCAAGTTTCTTAAATAACCAGGTAGAATGATCTTGATAGCCTGAAAGGAGGTATAGAGTGAATTGTATGAAGAGCACACTGCTTGGGATTTTGTTTTCCTTTGGGATAATAAAAAGAGGATTGCGGCCCGAAAGATACTGCGAGTATCTTAATAAAAGATATATTTAGTTCCCTGAATAGGTGAATATTCCCATTACCTAAGCTGTGGTTTTTCTTGTGTAACCGCTGACGTCGATCAAGTCCCTTGACATAATGCATAGCACTTTCGAATCCTTATGGTACGGCACAGCAAAGTACAGTAGGCATTTTTTCTCCACAATATTATCCATCCTACAACCGAGCCCCAATAATGAGATGATAGCGATAGGCGGCATCTCTTTCTGAAACATGACGCGGTAAGCGTGCATGATATGCGTGACCGATATGTAAGATAATGTCGTCATGTACGACCTCTTTTACTTCCCCGCAATACGAGATTGTTTTTACGTCTTGAAACATGGTATGTCTTTCAGCTCTAGATATATATAGTGAGTGCAAAATGCTGACGATGATCATTGGGGCTCCGCAAGTGAACATCGATGTGCCACCTATAGAAGCATGAGGTGGCTGTCTCACAGCAGAAGAAACGCCCTTTATTAGAACACCATAAATAGCAGGGCTGAAGAGTTTTGAACATTATGCCTTACAGCTTGCGCGATACGTTCCATGCTAGTGTCTCTACCCAAACATATGCTACCGCCTTGCATATCCTACGAGCCGCGGGCTAACAATCATAGTGATCGTGGAGTCATAACTGGTCGAGCTTCTCGAGCATGTCAGCCTATCCAATCTGCCTATCCGCGACTCGTGACTTTTCCGTAAGCTTTAGAAAGGATGACTATTGTGAGAATGCAGCCTATCATATCCTTTTTTCAAGTGTCATGCTTGTGAGTCCCAGCTTCTTCCGATCTTGAAGATGACCGCAATACATATATTCCATAGCCATTTTTTTTCTGTGCCTCCATCCTTCGGTTAGCCCAGCACAGAAAAGTGAGATGTTGACACCGAGGCTCCCGGTAAGATCAGCATGGTGTGGCCTCTACACCGGCAGTTAAACTTATCTGCTTTATGATGGTAATTGCTGCTATCCACCAAAAAGCCTACTTGGGCTTGTCAGCAACTTGCCAGAAACATTGAGTAAGACTTATCACGGCTCCTATCTAGCTAAAATCTCGCTCTTATGTCAAAGAGCTAGTGATCAGTCGTACAGCCCGTATCATCTAAGACACCTTGATGCGGTAGCTTCTGATCTAAGTACAAAGGGCCGAATCGTCCTATGGCAGTAAGGCACAGAAGGATGAAGGATGAAGATTGTTGTGGAGGCGATGAAGGCAGCGATGATCGCACAAGTCCTAACATGGGAGCTTTGGTTTGCGGAAGATTTGGATACTGGCACAGGCGCTCTATAAAGTCGTGCTGTCGACGCTTGTGCTAAGTCCAGTTCAACAACTTCATCCTACAACTTCATCCAACAAACACCTAGACACACCAATTACACTAGCTTAGTATTCGCAGTTCTATCTTCGGAATCTATCCATCACCATGAAGAATCTCAGCCTGCTTGCTTCATTCCTCGGCCTCGCCGCGGCCTCATCTGCCCTTAGCACTCTTGACACAAACCTCGAAGCTCGTGCGGATCCCGATGATCTTATGATATTCGTGTGTAACGACGGCTTGAACGAGATATGCACCAACATGTGCTATGGTATTAACGCTCCCTTCTTCTTTTCTTCATCCTTTTTCTTTTGACGGCCTCCCAAGTTGACGATGTTCATCACAGGGGCTTTCTGCGCAAATATAGGCACAGGGTTGCAATACGACAAACCTGACAAATCCACAAAGCGCAACCGCCGCAAGGCCGCTGGCTGCATTGCGTCAGGTGGTAACCGCTGCTCAACCAAGAAGAACCACGCTGCCGGCTTCCAATGCGATGAGTACCCATTCGCGTCGACGATTCCCACCAACGGTGCTACGACGCGCCTCAACCGTTGCGTGCCGGCCGCTCAGAACCGTAAGCAAGGCGGGATCATTAGCGCTTTCTACACGAGCAGCTACTGCAAGGGTAACAATGGTGGCAAGTGTAAATTCACGGTCGAGTTCTCTAACTCTGGGAATATCGGGTACTGTAGCTCAAAAGGCTGCGACGCTGATGACGATAATGAGATCATTGGCCCTGGTGGTACAGCTAAAGATGGCGATTCGGCTGAAGATGGAACGGATAATGACCCGGACGCAGGACAGAAGAAGAAGAGGGAGACCAAAAGACGCAACGGGTTGGGTAAGAGGCTTCCTGGTGCGCCTGTATATCGCACAAGCTCGGGTCTAGAGTTGGATCTACCCGGGGGCGCTGTGATAGGACAGCGGGCTTTTGTTGTCTTGCCACGCAACGCGACGATGTGGGATGAGCAGGCTGAGTTTGGAAACCCCAACCAACTGAGAGAGTTGCATGGTGATGAGAATGAGGACGAGGACGAGGAGGATTACGAATACATGTTGGCGAATTTGGAGGTGAGGGAGGACACAATTGTCGAGGAAATTATTCCGGCTCTCTGAAGTCAAGGAGAGCTTCCTGTATGATTACCTTCCTAACCAGGGTCTGAAAGGAGGTTGTAGAAGTGTAGCACGCAAGAGAAACAGTCAACACTCTCGTTAACAGCATGTTCATAACCGGTGACGTCTCGCGTATTGAAGTCTATGCTCGAGAGTGGACGGAATCCTAATGATTAGAAATGAATGAACTTTCAACAGGTGTGTAATGGTCTCTACACCCATAGGACAATGTGCCACAGTATTACACGGCACTTTCATCTTCAAAGTCGTAATGTAGGTATGGCTTGTTGGGGTTAAGAGATTGCTAAAATCAGGTATTAGAATGTATACCCTACAAAAGGTGTCCACGAGCAGTAATCGGTTTTTATAACCCACGGTATTCGAGTAAGGTTATAAGAATACGAAGGCAGTCGAAGTATTTACTATATATGTATATGTACTAGACGCTATCCTTTTGCTGTTCACTAGTATACCAGCTCAAATAATTCTTATCTTCCGTTCACTTTACTATAGGCTGTGATATTTCGTTAATTACTTACTATATCAGTATTATTTAGAAACTACTCGGAACATTGGAGGATCAATAGTAACCACTTGGTAGAGTTCTCGGGAATATCTCGCAAACTTCGAATATGTTTTGAATCTTCTAGATTGACTAATATTAATGGATCACTACGCGGTAGGGAATAAGTTTTCGGGCTTATCGCGGTAACGTGCCATAGACGGCGCCTTGGCGGGAAGGGAAAGGTCTGGGTTGTTGGATATGATGTTTTGGGCTTTGGGTAAACGGCGATGTTGAGCATTTGACTTTCGGACTATTCTTTGCTGAGCGCCAGGTCTCTTAATATTAATAAGGCAGAATGATCCTGCCAATTTAGAACAACGTATGGAAGAAATCGTGTAAAGCGGAGACTGTTTAATGTTTTAGTTTTCTTTGACCTATTGAGATGATAGAAGGAGGAGTACGATAACCTGACCGGATGATACTTCACGTCACCAAAGGATGAATGATGCCAGAAAGGATGAGGGATGCAGGTTCCTGTTTAGTTGTTGAGTTGCTGTGCCGTGTAAGCACATTTCATATCCACTTAGGGACCGTAAACGCCTTTTTAATTGGCTGATAAATCCTGGTTCGAAAAAGGCGTGTTAACTTGGTCTCTAAAGGGACATTCTTCAGAAGATCTGCGCATTGCCTAGAGTTTGTATTCCTTCGCAACACTCAGTTCTTCGCTCGACCACAACCACATAACCCTCGTCTACGATTCCTACTTCCAATACCATAATAAATCGAGCATCATCATCATCACCACAGCAAAGTGTATTGCAGTCATGGCGGAGCTGACCTTGACAGACATAAAACCTGGCGTTGGTCTTTACCAGTCATCAAGAGAAGTATTCGACATACTTATCGGCGAGGACGCCGCCCTCCCTCTCATTGAGGCACTCTCCTCGGACGACGCCACAACACTACAAAACATGCTCATGCAGCCACAGTGGGTCCAGATCGCGCTTTCAAAGCCGCATTGCATTTATAGCCAAGACAGTCCAGTGGATGATAAGAACCCCGTGCGAGGCGTAGCGGCGATGCCACTATCAAACCTCGAACGGGCAATAATTATAGCAGCCAGGGACGGCCACGCTGCAGCTATTTCGACTTTGCTTAGCTTCGCATTGCAACAAGGCATAAAACCAATGTCTGTCATAACACCATGGGCAGTTGAGAAAGCCATTATCAATGGACACGCCGCTGTATTCGAAGCAATGGCATCTGTAGACCGAAATGTTGTCACATTTTGGCTCAGTCACAACAGGGTGCCACTTTTTCAAGCTTTAAAGCGAAGGAAAACCGAAGTAGTCGCTGTGCTTCTTAAATATGGTGCACCGCCGATAGCTACTGATAAATTTGGCTATGGTTCGTCTTTTCTGTATATAGCCACTAGGCAAGGAGCAGAAGGTCCTCGCATGACTGAAGCACTTTTAAAATACGGTGCCTCCGTTGCCTGTTCGGGCGCATTGCAAAGTACTGCACAAATCGGCGCGCTCGATACTATGCGCCTCCTGCTACGGCACGGCGCTGACGTGAACGAGCTACTTCCGGAAGAAATTCTACCGCGTTACCATAAACCCTCATATGCTACCTGGACGCCAATGCATTTCGCCGCTTCCGCTGGCCAAGTCGACGCCATGAAGCTGTTAGAGAGTAGCGGAGCAAACTCTGATGCGAAGAATGGGGATGGGAAAACCCCTGCGCAATTGCTAGAGGAATACAAGAATGCTCACACCGATGTTTGAGCCCAAAAGAAATAGTATATCTGAATTTATGTCAGCAAGCCAGGTTCGTCTCCGAGCAGTGCTAAAGTCGTAGCGGTGCGGTGGAAATGTTTGACGATTATTGGACGTGCTTATATGTATCATGCCACTGTCTGGAAGAGGTCTAGAGGGATGCGAGGCTGCTTGGTATGTACTGTATATTGGTGACAGCAGCCGTACATCTGCTTCTGAAATTTGGACAACTATAGACCCGACTAGAATAGATTAGAAATCGGCTAGTAGAAGGTGGAATGTTATACATAGCAGATAAATGAAATAAGCTTACGGAAAGTGGTAAAAATTGATACTAGTAGAAGAGGTATTACCGTATAGTGCCGTGGGACCTCCCAAAACACTGTTGCAGATATAAGTACTTCTTAGGGATAGGCCTATATGAGTCTCCTAAAGTCAATTGTAGAGTGAGTCCTCGTATGTATCAACATATAATCTTTCCAGGACAGAAGAAAAAACCGTGTGGGATAGCCGGTAACTGTTATCGAATATATGACCTGAAGAACCGAACGTAACATAATCTTTTCATCATCCAAGTGTCTTTCAGATATTGTAATGTTTCCATTGTCCAAGGAGTTTCCAGATGTTCTTATCCGTCTTAATCTCCAGCAAATTTTGCAGTATATATAGTAGAAGAATTAGGATATCATACCAGGAGGCGGTCTATAACTCCTTCTAGTTATATTCAAGTTCCTTCTGTTGAATCGAAGGCTTAACGAAGGATAAAAAGTACAAGCAGAGACGATGGAGGAAGAAGAGCTTAACTATAGGAAAGCTGGAATAATAGAGCCAATTGCTCCCAGATAGATGATTGTAGATAGAAATATTGCCCAGTTACTTATGGTGCCAGCAAATACAGCATCGTTGGATTGATTGTATTAGAAAAGTAAGGACAATGTGAAGTGGACTTGTAGTCCATATATAGGTTACCAGAAAAGCAAGGGCAATATGGAGTGGATTGACATGATTAAGGAAGGAATGAAGATTCTATCTGAAGTGGGATTGTAATCCTTTCGGACGTTTCCACGCTAAGCTAATTTAGTATATAAACAGGTATAGAGCACCTGCCTCGACTAGGTCAGAAAAGTGTTCTCCAAGAGTCGATTCTCACTCCGATATAAATATGTAGATAATCATCCTCCCCGGCGTAGAAATAACAGGCCGATAATAATAGCTTAAAGACAGTCAGAAAATGAAAATATGACAACATTTTGGAACATCTGAGATATTCATTTGACAAAAGCAACCAGCTAGAACACATTATCCTAAATTGGCCTGTGTTTTCTACCCCGAAGAGTCGCCCTACCTCTTGCTCTTTCTTCTTTTGGCGTTCGACTTCAGACTTCTGTATTCGATCTTCCACAAGCCCTTCGTTTTACCCTTAAAGTCATAACGCAGGTATCGGATTATCTGAAGTTGAGAGACTGCCTATATCAAGATGTATACCTTACAGACGGTTCCCACGAGCAATGATCAGCTTTCCAAGTAACGTTACAAGGACAGAAAGGCAGTCAATCATTTACTGTAAGTACAGTAGATCATGTGGATGCCACCCCTGTGCTGTTCACCAGTATGACTGCTTAAATAAGTCTCATCTCCCGTTCCCCTTAATATGGGCCGTGATATTTCATTAACCACTTACTACATCAACATCAGTGCAAATCTAATCGGAATATTGGACGACCAGTAGTAAACATTCGATAGAATTTCAGGAACACATCTCAAACTTCGAATTTGTTTTGAATCTTGTAGATTGACTGATATTAATGGACCACTACGCTCTCAGCGCTGGTGTCCCATATCCTTTGAACCGAACCTGGCTCATGGTATGGCCCTAGATGCTCTGTCCGAGTGATGTAATTCGTTTGATCGCATAAATTGACACGTCGAGTGTAAAACGATCTCATTCTGCGATTGGAGTTGGCGATGTAATCCGGTATGTCGGATAACCGCTGGGTGAGAAAAGTTCGCCATTTCAGATCGGATGGTGATCGACAGGAGCCGAACTAGTGATATGATACAATATCAACATGCAATAATTCCAAGTCCGGATCATTTGGATCAGTTCTCTGTATCTTAATTGAAGTTATAAAGTCCGTTAGGCAAATAGTACAAGATGTAGATACGTTCTCGCATTCCTCCAAACGGTTGAATTTCTTCGAGAGGTAGTCACAAGGCGACAGGGGAGGAACTTTTTTTGGTAGTATGGCGGCAAGGTCACCCGGATCGCGTCTCGCTAGATGTGTTATGTAATGCGGACAGATATAGTGTTCTTCGAATCTGATATCCTCGCAGTTCCTCCAATACTTTCTGTGTAGTTTAAGCTGGTGTGAAATTTTCAGGAATAACTGATCTTGAAGAATTCGAGCCTCAGTAGTCGATTTCCATTTCGCTGGAAAGGGATTGTCAAACTGAAAAGGTATATTCTCTTGTTTGAACCGGTCCAGGTGGAGTCCATTACCACGTCCAAATAGATGCTCGTTCATGACAAGGCGAACGTAGTAGAAAGCGATGTGCATGCCCCCGAGGATGACCGCTTCGGGTTCACACGGCGGTGCCGATGAACTCTTTCTTCCTATTCTGGGTGCCCAGTAGGAAGAGTACCGGTGGAGTTTCTTACACGTATGACAATAGAAAAGATCCCGGCTGACACTCTTTTCCAGCAAAACTAGAAGGTCCTCCAGGCTTTCGGGGTTCAGGCGGCTTCTCATGGCAGGGAAAAATGCACGGAAAGCCACCTTGCAGGTAAGAACGGTTGCGACAGCGGACTCTGGTGGAAGATTTTCCAGGATTTGATTCGCAATTTCGAGAGGTTGTTGCAGTAGCAATGATGCTATTTGCAGATTCATAGTGCTTGATGGCCATCCTAGCCAGCGACGTAGGAATTGTGTTAAAGACATAGAGATAACGATGCGTGCTATCTGGGCCAGTAAGTAAGAGGAGGTAGAAGATATTGAGGGATTTCGTGAAAAGATTGAAAGAAAAGATGAATTCTAGGAACCTCTGATTTATTGCTTAAGTAGTTAGGTTAGTATACATAAGTGTGAATTGGTCGAAGCCTGTTCATTCCTCATGTGATAGATCTCGCCCTAGAAGCCTCTGATAGTATGCTTTCCTCGTATTGTATTACCGTGGAATCAGATGAATAGTTGCAGAAAATGTATTAATTGCGAGCAGAGTTTTCGTTCGACCGTAAGTCGAAGTCTACGGTACAAGATGTCCAAGCTACTAGGGTAGTTAGCACTGGCTGGTAGAAAGAGATGGCTTACATAATTGCTGACAGCTAAGGTGGGGCAGGTGAGGCTAAAGTAACCTCCGATATTCCGTTGTCGTCATGATCTGAAAGAAATGGAACGACTTTAAGTTGAGAAGTTCTATTCGTGGTCGACCTCTATGAACGTTTGAAGTTTGAGGGTTGACGTTTGCCTGTTATCCTACACTTTTCTCTGCCTTCTCACACGTGAATACCTTTGAGATGCCACAATGGGTCTTCAAAGACTTTCCAATGGCCCTGCGCGTTCTCTGTTTACCAACCAAATGCCCCTCTATGATTTTCTAGCTCCAAGCTTGATCCATCTCCCTAGATCCTTTCGTACAGTCCGTCCTTTATCGACCGTACCAGCGCCTTCATCTTCTACCTCCAAGCCGCAAAATGCAGAAGAATCGCATACTTCGAATCCCTTTCACCCCGAACCACGCGCTGGTGCCGAAGCGATTGCGCATACCTCCCCGAAGAACAAGCCTTTAACCCAAGCACAGAAGGACTTCCTTAGCAGCGCTGTAAGTCAGAATTTCGCCTTCACTATACTCAAATATCCTTCAGAATCATTGGCTGATTGCTGATTGCTGACAATACATGCCTCAGCTGCGCGTCAACCAAGCTGGAGAACTTGCTGCAACCATGATATATACCGCACAAACACCGCCAATCGTTAATTCCCACCCACACCTCCGACCTCTAATGCGCCATATGTACGACCAAGAAGCCGGACACTTTAAAACGTTCAACCATCTCCTCTCCCGGCACCGTATCAGACCTACTGCTATGTACCCTGTTTGGTCCCTCGCGGCTAATTTCCTCGGCTGGTCAACCGGGATCATGGGACGCGAAGCAGCTATGGCATGTACTGAAGCCGTAGAGACGGAGATCGGCACGCATTACAATGAGCAGGTGCAAGTGTTACTTGAGATGGAGAAGGAGATGGAAGCAAGAGGGGAGGATATGGGCGATGAGCTGAGGGAACTACTGAAAACGATTAGGAGGATTAGAGATGAAGAGTTAGAACATTTGGATTATGCGGTTGAGAATGACAGCAAGAAGGCGGTACCGCATGAGTTTCTGACCGGAGTCATTAGAGCAGGGTGCAGAGGGGCAATATGGGTTAGTGAGAGAGTTTGATGGAGTACGTGAGCTCTAATATCAAGTGAATGAGTCCAGAAGGCTTAAAATGGAAGCCCTGTCGAGTGATAGATCAAACGTCCTATACAGCAGTGGTGCTTGTGCTGTATGGACTAGCATTACATGTGCTACAGCATGAGTGAGGCTCTCCTAATCTTAGTTGCATTTACGAACCCGTGATAGTCTCGGCTCTCTAATTCTTTACATCCTTTCATTTACTGTATGAGTATTGAAATTTCTGTGTGGCTACTTTCGTCTCGCCTCATTCAGCCCATAACACCCCAAACTCACCCATCTCAAGTCACATATCAATATCCACCCATGGACAAACGTCTCAGCTTTCATTAATTCACGAGGAAGAAGGCACCACTCAAACAGGTCCTGCCAAAAGTAGTGGGTCTCGTACAAACTCTACTTTTCTTCCTACTCTTCTCACACATCACCAGTAACGATCACCATCACCACTATCATCATCACCATCGCCATCATCATTTATCACCCACATCCTTACAAGCGCATCACTCACATCACTACAAACACAGCATCCACTTACCAAATAATGCCCACCAAAATGTCCAAGCCTCTCCCCTCAACCCCCATCCCCTCATCCTCTTCCNCCGGTTCCCTCTCCCCCGCCCTCTCAAGCTCGCAGCTCGACTTTCAATATGAACCCTCTCCGCCTCGCATCACCACCAACAACTGCGCCCACAAAGCCGAGCGCCCACCTGTTCTGTATCTCGCGGTTGGAAAAGACATGAATCCCCAGTATATGCACCGCTTCAAACCTTGCCCTCAAATCCTTGGTTTGGCGCGTCTGGACAACTATGAATACATCATCGATCACCTGATCGAAGAACCCTGCGTGATGCCTTGCCCGCAAACGCAAATCCAGGCACAAGACGACAGCAAAAAATTCGTCTACGGCCTACTCTACGAAATGCACCCCTATGCGCTTGTCCACCTACACGCCGCGTGGATGGGCCCGAATGGGGAAAAGATGGAAATGGCCCAAGTAACCGTGATGCGCATAAGCGTGGACCGCAACCTGGGATGGGGCGTGCGCAGGGAGATGCAGGAGATGGGGTGGGTGAGGGATGTGGTTGTTTTGTGGGGAGACGCGGAGACGTCGATGTTGGGCTGGCGGAGGGCTGTAATGAGGAGGTTAATGCGGGGATTGTGCAGGGGTGTATTTGGGGGATTCCAGATGCTTGGGTGGAGGAGAATGTGAGGAGGTGGGTGAAATATCCGGTGAAGGGGCTGTTTCGGTGAGGGGTGGGAAGTTGGTGCGCGGGGAGAGAGCTGGGGCGCGGATGGGTTGTTGGTTTTATGGGTTGATGTGGTTGCTATGTG